>CAUYON010158095.1:0-52134 GCA_963573935.1 Arctocebus calabarensis | reverse complement strand
CAAACCTGGCCTTGGCCGAACTGCAAAACAGAAAAATAGCCGGGCGTAGTGGCGGGCGCCTGTAGTCCCAGCTACTCGGGAGGCTGAGGCAAGAGAATCGCCTAAGCCCAGGAGTTGGAGGTTGCTGTGAGCTGTGTGACGCCACGGCACTCCACCGCGGGTGACAGAGTGAGACTCTGTCTCTACAAAAAAAAAAAAAAAAAAGGGAGTGGCAGACAAATAAGTATAATTACAATTTCAATAGTGGGAGATTCCACCTGCCTTCCTACTCACTAACAGTGTGTTGCTGAATGATGATAAGTTGGGAAAAATAAATTTATGATTCTATTAGTCTCATTTTCTATAAACATCTCATAGTATGAGCATCTTGTCACTCTGAGTGTCACTCAGTGTATAAAAATATATTTCTCACATAATATGACCTCCAGTTTATAAGTCAACTATTTTATTAGCACATTTAAACTCTGGAGGAAGAACTTGATTTGTTGAGCTTATTATACTAACCCATGATGACTTTTATGACTCATAGAGCATCTTCCTGAGCAAATGTCAAGGGGTATTTTGACTCCATATAATTCAGATTATGCATTGGTTTGGGAAACGAAACCCCATGTGAGCAGTGCTCCACTGCCCTGAACAGAGCCCACGTAATCTCTGGCTCCCTTGCCCTCTCCTGTTCTCTCTAGTGCCACATTGTTTCCAAGAGTGGAAAGCAAAAGTGAGTGCACTGAGATGGGAGCTGAGGGGAAACTTGCCTCCATGACAAGTGTGCCCATTTTCAGAGATGAAGAAATCACAGTGTAGTCTTATTTCTCGCCCTATATTTACTGAAGTAATTTATTCAACAAATATTTTTCACTGTCCGCTACACTCTATGTGCCAGGTTCTAGGAATCAGATGTAAAAGTAATGGATCCTGCTTGGAAGTTACCCCATAGGTCTGACAGAAATATGACCAAATAATATATAGTAGTAACAAAGAAAACAAACTGTATATGTGCAATAACAGAGCTACACAAAGCATCACAGTTGCTATGGTTTAAATGTTTGTCCTCTCCAAAACTAATGTTGAAATTTAATTGCTATTCTCGGAATATTAAGAGATGGGGCCCTTACAAGATGATTAGGCCACTTAGAGCTCTACACTCTTGGGTTTTATGCCCTAATAAAAGAGCTTTCAGAAGTGGGTAATCTCTCATTTTTCATACTCTTCTGCCACATGAGAAACAGGGCTCTTCCTCTCCACAGCATGCAGCATCCAAGGTGCCATCTTGGAAGCAGAGATACCAAATCCATAAGTGCTCTAATATTGGACTTCCCAGCCTCTGGAACTATGAGCCAATTAATTTCTGTCCCTTATAAATTACCCAGTCTCAGAAATCTTGTTATAGCAGTACAAAAAGGACTAAGACAATGGTGTACTAGACTTGAGCACAACCCTTGGAGTCATAAGATGTGCGTTTGAATCCTGACACTGAGAAGGGATTAAACATGAAGACTTTAGAAAGCCACTTACCCCTTCTTCAGCTCAATTCCTAATTTCTTTATTGAGATACAAATCCAAATAGACTGATGGGTAGTAGCAGAGGGACTATTATGTAGTATACATGTGATACATCATTATTATTATCATCATATTTCTGTAGAATGGCCAGAATGTATAGAATGTATATTTTCTCATTTGTATGAGAAGATAAAATAAGACTACTTGAAACCTGCCAAAGGAGGTTATGACAAGCTTCCTAGATCTTAATTGTTATAAGCTGGCTAGTCTGACCAGGGAGCAAGGACATTCTATACAGAAGGAATTACAAATGCAAAGGGAAGAGGTATGAGAGATAATAACAAGTATCGAGGGCACAATACTGAGGTCATCAGGACAGCACATGTCCAGAGGGGCAGGAAGTGAGCTGGAAGTGTCAGGTGGGGCCAGTTCACCACTGTGTGCTTTACCTTGAATGTATCATTTAAGAAGAGGAATGACATAGTCAGTTTGTGTTTTTATAAAGATAACTCTTGATGAACAAAGAGAACGGATGGAAGTGAGAAGCAGTAAGTGAAGGTGACCACTTAAGGGGTTGCCACCTCTATCCAGGCAGGGCTGGCAGAGATGAGGAGTAGAAGTGATAATTGACAAATTCCATTGATTGAATGGATATTAGAGGAGACAGAGGAGGTGTCAAAAAGTAACTCCAGGCTTCTAGATTGTACTTCTAAGAGGATAAGGACCGCAGGAAGAGAAACAGATAGAGATGTAGTAGAAAGACAGTTGGCTCCCCATTTGTGGGTTCTGTCTCCCCAGATTCCACCAGTAACAGAATGAAAATATTCGGAAAAAAAATGCATCTCTATTGAATATGTACACACTTTTATTCCTTGTCTTTATTCCCTAAACAATATAGTGTAACAACTATTTACATTTCATTTACATGGTATTAGGTAGTATTAGTAATATATATATGATTTAAAATATATAAGAGGATGTGCATAGATGATATGCACATAGTACACCATTTTATATCAGGGACTCGAGTATCTACAATTTTGGTAGCCATGGAAGGTCCTGGGGCAAACCCCTACAGAGACTGAGGGACCACTGTACACATCTGGAACCCAAGGAAGACATTCTAGAAAGATGCATCTAAGAGCCATCTGAATAGGTGATGTGATTAATTCCCTATGTCTGGCTCTATACTAACCATTTGGAGATGCTATGGCATGGACTTGCTCTTAAAGACTTATAGACTAGTGGGGGAAAGTAAAATATTTAACAGTAATTATACCAAGAAGAGTGATGAATAGCCAACCCAGATTAGGAGTTAGGAGTCACCTGTCCCGGACAATGCAACCTTCAAACCTTGACGTTAAGTACAAGTCACAGTTCATTGCAGAAGAGAAATGAAGGCAGAATGAATACTATGAACAAAGGCTATAAGGAAAGAGCACTGCCCACTGAGGACCTAAAAAAGTTCAGGACTTCAAGAGATGGGAGAGAGAAGCAAGCAGGAGCAAGGATGTACAGGGCCTCATAAGCCTTGAAAAAGAATTTGGGCAGTTAGGTCAAGAATACCTTGGTAAGACTGAGTTCTGGAGAAGTCATTGTGCTGCACTGTGAGAGTGACATGGGAGGGAAGGAAGTTGTTTGCAGAAATCAGTTTGAAGGCTTTCAGTGGCCTGGATGAGACTGACGGTGGCCTGTACAGAATGAATGGAGAACACAGATTTGTTTTATTATATTAATCAGAACTCCTTCAAAGAGTCAGAAACCACCTGAAAGTGCTTAATTAAGAGTGAGGAAGTTCTTGGCTTCAGAAACCAAATGGTGGAAAGGAGAGGGAACTCCTGGCCCTGCAATGAAAGGATGGGGAGACAGGATGCTTCCAGGACCGCTTTTCTATCTTGTTTCATCTCTGCTTATCTCAGAAAGTTAGCTATTCACTTCAGTGTCAGAAGTGTACATGACCTGCTGGTGGCTCTGACAGCCCATCTTCTGACTAACGGAGGAGAACTTTTCTGTCTGATTCAGAATAGATTCAAAATATAGGGTCCCAGCAAGAGCTTGGATCTTGTGCCTATACCTGAACTCAACTCTGTGGCCAAGGGGAGAAGTACTTTGACTGGGACATGTTCGTGCTAATGGGCAAGGAGGTAAGATCTGTTGCCAGTTAGACAGTAGGCACATGCCGGCCATTCTGGGCAGATGCAAATGATATTTAGGCAGTAGAATTAACTAATTTGGGTGATTGATTGAGTGTGGTGAAGAGGCAGGAATGAACTAAGAATGACACTTTAAACTCCTATCTCTGGCAACTGGGAGGACATTGGAACCATTCTCTAAGACAGGAGACAGAGTTGAAAGAGAAGACAATGAGTTCAGATTTGTACTTGGGAGTGTTGAAGAGTACATGAGACACCCAACTTGAGATGTCTAGTAAGGGCCTGGTTCATAGAAGAAACAGCCACGCTGGGCAGAGACTTGGGAGTCATCATCATTGCCAGGCTCACCGCAGCCCCAGGTTTGGACATGATCTTCCAGGAAGAATGCTGAATAGAAAAGAGGGGTGAGGAGGAAATCTGGAGGTCACCAACATTAAAGGAGAGAGAGAAAGAAGACTATGAAGCAGCTGAAAGGAGACAGAAACCTGGACAGAACCCCATTATTATGTGAATTCTGTTTCTCAAGGGTTAGAAGAGTTGGCAGGGAAGGATTAAAAAGGTGGTGGGAAAGCAGGAAGGGAGAGGACATGCCTCCTACTCTCTAAGAA
Source organism: Arctocebus calabarensis (assembly GCA_963573935.1). Lineage (NCBI taxonomy): Eukaryota > Metazoa > Chordata > Mammalia > Primates > Lorisidae > Arctocebus > Arctocebus calabarensis. The sequence continues at coordinate 47,870 of CAUYON010158095.1, read as the reverse complement.
GTTCACAATCCTCCTGATGCCATGAGATGAGTCACATGAGCCGACAATGCAAGTACAGTGTGACAGGTACTAAAATGAGTTCTTGGAGGGGGAAGAGAGAAGGAGCACTGTGGACTGGGAGAAAGTAGTAGCCAGAGAAAAGAAGATTTACTTAAAAGTGGGTAAGGTTTGAATAGTTGAACAAAGGGATTGAAGAGAGGAATTGCAGGTTGGAGGATTTCATGCAGAAAGGGGGTACTACATGAAGAACATTCAGGAGATATGTGTATGTCACGGAGTGATGAGGAGGGTGGGCTTGACCAGATGGAGAGGGCCCTATATGCCAGGTTGAAAACCCCCTTTAGTTGGTAGCAAATCTTCAAAGGTTTTGGGTATTCCCTAGAAGAAATTGTGACATATTACTTATTTATTTTTCCCTTGCAAGCATTTGTGCAAGACCAGTCCCTATTACATGACATGTTTCTGTCCGATCGTGTTGTGTCTCCCTTTGTTCACTTTGTTTTAAGAAACAGTAGGTGTGACTCTGACACTTCTGATACCTAGACCGTTCAGAAGTTTTCTCCAGCAGGTAGTTAAGGTTGCTTTTCTTCCATCCTATTACTTCCAGTTACATCCCTCAGGGACCATGTGAAACAATTCCATTTCTCCTTATGTTTATATTCTGAAGATGCTTATAGAGTTTCCACATTCCCTCTGCTTTGAGCTCAGCCAAGGTATACATACTTAATTCTTTTAATCTCTCCCCCTAAGTCACTCCCTCTGGCCCTTTAAGCATCCTAATTGCTCTTCTCTGAGCAGCAGCCAGCTCTCTCTGTGCGTCTTCCTTGGGAGGCCATGAGGAACACAGCATCCCCAAGTGGTCTCCCTAGACTCGTATATCACCTCCCAGCTTTCTCATCCCTCCTGCTGCCTCTCCCGCCCACACCCTGGCCTGGCTCAATCCCTTATCTCAACAGGTTATCTCTCATTTCCAGGTGGCCGGTTTGTAAGCTTGGATCTGGTGTTCGCCACATGTTTCCCCCCAACGCCCATCCCAGGACGTGTCTTCCTGGGGACGGTGGCCCGGAACCAGGCCAAGTATCTGTGGAAAATTGCAGCTATGCTTGCATAAGTAAATTCTGGAAGAGGAGAGGCTGAGGAGTGCCCAAAATTAAAGGATGCTGCGGCCTGCCACAAGCTCTCTGGCCTGCCCGGCTGTGACAGCATTAAAGAAGGTGCAACTTGAGGCTGCTTCTCTGTTTTCAATTATCCTTTTTATCTCTTTTCGAGCCCCTCTTCTTACCTAAGTGTTTTCATAGCTCTCAGCCATCACTGTTTAGCTTTGTGAGGATAAACGGGAAACCAAACAAATTATAAATATCCTGTTTCAAGATGTGTTATCACCCTGTGAACAGAAAACCCCAGAAGCCTGAGGCTTTTGAAAGCTCTCCCTTTTTTATTTTTTTTTAAGCTTTGAAAAAAAAAAAAAATTCCTCTGCCACTCTAAGGACGTGGTGGCAGAGGTTAAACTGCCTTTGAAAAAGCCAAATGTTTGCATTTCAGTGAAGGTTGACATGGAAACCCACCTGAGGCTAACTCGGGTGTCTCGGGAGGAAATAAAACCTGAGATGGATGTTCCTGTCGCCGGGGAAGCGCAGCTCGACGGGGTGGCAGGTGGGGCCGCCAGGTTGGAGGAGGGAACCGCCCGGCGCGCGGGAGAGGGAAGTCGAGGCAGAGGGCACGCCTGGTGCGTGTGTGCGGGGGCCCCGGGGTGTTTTCCTTCAAGCCCCTTCAGAGAGCATTTTAAACCACAGCAGCCGCAGGGCCGGGAGGCCGCGCCAATGGCGCACCCCGGGAGCGGGACGGGCACTGTCCTCCCGTGGGTCCCCGGGGTCCCGCCCAGGCCCCTTCGGGCCCCCCAGCGCCCGGGGCGCAGGCTGGGAAGTGCGCGCCTCACCCTTTAGCTGGACCCACCGCCCCTCGGGTTGATGGCTTCCCTCACAGCTACACTAGGCACGTGGCAACAGGGTGAAAAGAGCGGCCATGTCGGCTTCTTACAGAGTGGGGGAAAGCAAGGGAAGAGGGAGCCTTGGGGCAGAGAGGAGGAGGAAAGAACCCGCGGGGACAGGACAGGAGTCCCGCTCCCACCGCCGCCTCTGTGCCTTCCTCCCACACGGACGCCTCCCCAGGGGCCCAGGGTTACAGGCTGCAGTAGCCCCAGCCCCCCAGGCCGCCGGCTCCGCGTCTACTCCGGACTCGAGGGTGCCCTAGAAAAGAAACCTTGAGGACAGCTCTGTCTGGAATGCCAGGGCCCTGTCTCCAGCCACGGTGTCCTACCCAGGCTGGGTTGTCCCCTGAGCCCAAGGCTGCCAGGTAAAATACGGCTGGCCCGGCTCCATTTCAGAACCAGATAAACAAGGACCGTTCTAAGTATGTCCCAGGCGGTATTTTTTGTTTGCTTGTTTGTTTTGCTAAATCTAGCATGCCGGATTCAGCATGTATTTCTGCTTCTTCTAATTATGTTCCCGTCCAGACAGCAACCCTCCGAGACAGGAAGGGGGCGTGCTCTCGCGGGCGGCCACCGGCCAGTTTCCTGCCTCCCCCTGTCCCCTCTCAAACTGGTAGACGTTCGGCTGCGGGCGAAAGCCTGAGGTGTTTTCTGGGAAGTCTGAACCTAAGTGGAGAGGGAAAAGGTGGGAGAGAACACGGGGGTGACGGTGCAATAATTTAAGGCCACCAAAGCACGCAGTTAGAATTTTCACCGTGAGATATTCTCCCTGGTAAGAGCTAGATTCTCCTTTATTGGAAGCATTTACAAGATGTGCTGCGAACAGAAGAGTTAAATAGTAATCGCCTTTTGTAAGCAGCAACTCTAACTGGGGTTTACATTTGGGATTAATAGTAAACTGCCCAGGACTTACTGACAGAAGAATGCACTTGCCCAAATAAACAGTGTTTCTCTTCGATCAGGACTCAGGACCAACCCTCAAGCACTCAGCCTCTTCCTAGCAAGGAGCATTTCCCAACTCTGAAGTAATTTGTAATGTGCTGGGAAAACATTTGCAAAAAATGGATATCTTAGATACCATAAAAGGGCAAACAATTCTCTCTTTTGAAGTAATAAATACCACTGGCAGCGGCCTTTCTTCAGTTTGCATTTCAGAATTACTTCTTGATAAAGCGAGGCTCACAGTGCCCGAGTGCTTGCGCTGTAGTGCCTAGTAAGGAAGACGCTGGGGGACCAGCGTGGGTCTGGGGTTTACCGTTCTTTAAATATGACAGTCTTCTTGGTACGGAACGCTAAGAATGCCTCACACAGACTGTGGGCTTCCTGAGGCTGGCCTTTCAGCCAGCTGCTGGCCCTGCAGGAGCTGGAATTCTGTCAGCCTCCTACTGGCCACATTGGGGTTCTGTCAGTCTCCTATTGGCCACTGACCCTTCCGCCTCTTTAACAAAAGGGTAGAAAAAGTTAACATTTCTCCACAGCACTTTGGAAACGTGAATGTGCTGAGAAGCACAGAAAACAGATCGTTTTACTGGGAGGTCTCAAATGGCTCCGGGAGGACTCCTTTGGAAAGGCCTTGGCTCCAGGTCAGCTCCAAAAGTGCTGCTCACTCTGCCCCCTGGTGCAAGCCTGTGCGCTGCTCACCCAGGGAGGCGCCCTCCCCACTTCCCCAGAGTGTTGTAAACAGCTTTGGAAACCATGTTTCTCAGTATTTGTGTCCTGTGCTTAAGGCCTGGGGAAACTGAAGAATTGGATTTCCTTCCACTTCTTTCCTTCAGCCAATATTTGTTGATTACCTACTGTGCCCACATCACTCTTCAATGAGCTGTCAGGGGAGGCAGGCTTGTGGACAGAGGTGGGATTAAGGCATCCCTGGGAGTGAGTGACCAGGGTGGGAATAGCATGGAGAGAATGGGCACCGCTTGTTGGCTGTCTACCACTGTGACTGGCACAAAGCAGATGCTCTGAAAATATTTGTTGAATCTAATTTAACGATGAGCTATTTGGGCTGGGTACCTGTAGCACAGTGGTTAGGGCGCCAGACCCGTGCACTGCAGGGTGGCCGTGGGTTCGAACCTGGCCTGGGCCTGTTTAACAAGGAAAAATGAAAAGGATGAGATATTAGGGTGATTAACATTTTCATTATCCCTAAACCAATTTCTTTTCAATGTGTTAAATATATGTTATCAATTCTACATTAGTGATGGTACTTAAACAAAGCGTTTTTCCCCCATTGTGTGGTTAAAAACCATTCAGCAAGTCAGACTTATCATCCTGATCTCAGACTTTGGGATTGAGTCCGGTAGCCAGAGGCTTTGTATTTATTAGTTAAGGGCGAGTGTACACTGACCCAAGGACAGGTTTGGCTTTTCTAAAGAAATCAGTTATCTCATTTCCTTATCGAGATGCTGTATCTCACTGAAATTGAGCCTGTGATGTTTGGGCTGAGGGTAACAATGCTAAGCAAGCAGTTAGCTGGAAAATTAGTATTCCTTGGGAGCCCTGTGAATGAATGCAGAGGAGCTAACTCATGACAACGTGCAGGTTGTGTAGGCTTGCTTGAACAAAGTGGATAGGACTCTGTTTCATCTTTGGCTGGCAAGTAAGCATATATCTGGGAGACCCCTGTCAAACCCACATGGTTGGCTGCTCACTCAGCAAGAGAATTTATGGAAAAGTTTGTCCAGGAGTTGGCACAAGAAACAATGCTACTGACTATTCAAACAGTTAGATAGTTATTGGTTCCAGACTGAGAACCTTACACGTGATAATCTATGTGGTAGGAGATGGAAGGGGAGAAGCCTCTCCTGTTGGGAGCTTGTAGCATAGTCGAGTTAACATGCACAAAGCGACCAAGTGCAAGGGCAAGGGGGGCCTGGGTTGGTGGAGTTGGAGAGAGTTGGGAGGTCAGGAGGGACTTGAGATACTAGTTACGACATTATAATAAGGGACCAGGCACTGTGCTAAACAGAGTGAGCTGATAACTTTTTTATGAATCTTCACACCAGCCCTGCTAGCTAGCTGTACCATTATTTCCCCCACTTACTTATGGGGAAACTGAGCCTCCAAAAAGTTAAGTAGCTTGCCTGAGCTCACCCTGCCAAAAAAATGGCAGAGCTAAAAAGAAAACATTGGTAAAGGAGAAAGTCAGAAGAGAGCGGTGGAAAGTGAGAGTATTTAGTGGGGAAAAAAACAGCATTTCCTCCCCCTCCTCTCCCTATTAAGGGTGGATAATAATATGTACCTTTCAGAATCATTCGATGGGATAAATGAGAGTGTCTGTGAACACTGCGGCCCTGCCTAGTGCTCAGTGGGAAGTCAGACGGCATGGGAGGGGAAGGGTGAGGACAGACATCTCATAGAACGGCCACATGACTAATGTGGGACAGTGGGAAACAAATTTGGAAAGGAAAAGGAGCTCAGTTTATAGAGGACCTTAAGACCTATGAGAGAGGGTGGGGATTGATGTGGTATTAAATACTTTAACAAAAGTTATTGCTCTTTTCTGATTTTAAAAGTAAAAAAGACTCATAAATATTTTGGGAAAAAACCCAGGAAAGTATAAAGATGAAAATAAAATAATTCCACTGCCCAGAGATAACCATGTGTAACATTTTTTTGTGTTACCTAACCTTGATCCTAACTCTATAAAATGTCATAAAATATGAAAATAAGATCCTAAATATGAAATAAAGGGTTTCCACGTACTAATATATACTTATTATATTCTTTATGATGATACTGTATAATAACCTCTCTTTATTGTTTCTCTCTTTACTGTAAACATTTTCCTCAAAACAAGATAGTAGTAGAAAAAAAAAGTTTTGAAGGCTATAGAATATGAACAAAGTAGAGGTACCATAATTCATCTTACATTTTCTCTATTATTGGCTGTTGAATTTGTTTCCAATCTTTCACAGTTAGAAATAGCACTGTGATGAATAACCTTATACATAAAACTTTAACCACATTTTAAAAATTATTTCTTTAGGCTGAATTCCTAGAAATATAGACACTAGGTCAAAGAGTATAAGCATTTATAAGGCTCTTGATTCATATTGCCAAACGGCTTTCCAGAAAGGTTGAATCAATTTATCTTCCCACCAGCAATGTATGAGTGCCCATTTTGTAGCACCCGTGCCAATAAGCAGTATTTTTTTAAACTTGTCTATTTGATAGGAAAAAATAGTATCTTGTTTTAATATATATTTCTTGGCTAATAAGTGAGGCAGAACTTTTTTTCATAGTTTATTGGCCATTTGTATTTTTCTTTTGTGAATTTTCTTTGTCCCCTTGATTCTAGAAGAGAAACTGTCCAATAGACACCTAACAAAATCATCTATGTAGTTTTAGATTTTCTCATGGCCACATTAAAAAATTGAAAAGAAACAGGCAAAATAAAATTCAATAAAATTATTTTAGTAATAAAAATCTTAATAATAAAATTTATTTAACAGAGATACCCAAGATATTATCATTTCAGCATTGATACTGGCCGAATTTCAAATACTCTTGTGAGTTGTGGCTACAATATTGGACCATGTAGATTCAGGACTTTTCCATCATAGCAGACAGTTCAGCTGGATATCACCAGCAGAGAAGTTAGTACTTTCAATATTTATTTATAAGGAAACTTTATATAATTAGCTTTTTGTCTATCCTATATATTGTAACTTTTCTCATGTGCTATTTGACTTTTAACTTTGTTTATTCTTTTGGTTACATATCATTTAATTATATAGACTAATCTGTACTTCCTTATTTTTGTTATCTTTTTCATTGTTTTTAGACTTTCCACCTATTTTTTTACCCTCCCCACCTTCAAATTGATTATTTATGTATTTATTTGACACAGGGTCTTGCTATGTGGCTGTGTTGCCCAGGCTGGAGTGCCATGGCTATTTATGGGTTCAATGAATAAACAATGAAACCCTGAACCTCTGGCTTTTCCCAATCCTTCACCTCAGCCTCCTAAGAAGCTAGGACTATAGTTGCATATCATTGTGCCTGGCTCCTCAAGATTTTTTAGTGGTTTAATTTTAATGTAACTATTTAAACCTGAAATTTGTCACATTTATTTTTAAAGTAACTGCTTTATCAAAAAGATCACTATAGTTTTGTATGTTTAGATTTCCACTTGTAGTTTTTTGGTAAAGTTTTAAGTTTTTGTTGTGGCTTTTTGGTTTGTTTTCTAAGACATTGTCTCATTTTGTCACCCAGGTTAGAGTACAGTGACTTCGTCAGAGCTCACTGCAAACTCCTGGGCTTGAGTGATCTTTCTGCTTCAGCCTCCCCAGTAGCTGGGACTACAGGCATGCTAACTTTTTCTATTTTTCTTCTTGTACTTTTTAATAGTTTCTATAATATTTTGATCATATTCTGATGCTGTCTTATTTAGTGCAGAACTGTTCATGATTGTTGATACTTGTAAAGGAGTATGGTTCTCCTTGTTTTGTGTAGTGTTTTTTGTTTTGACTCTATTTTACTGGAAATTAATATTCTCATCCCTGGTTTTGATGTCTGCATTTGATTAAGAAATCATTGCCCAAACTTTAGTTTTTAACTTTTCAAGGTTTTTTTGTATATAGTTTTGTAATCATTTGCAGCTGTGATTTAATTTAACTCTATTAAATTGATCTTTGCTATGATCATTGGTTCTTTTATATGAACATTTCTCTCATTTTTGAGTTCTTAATTTTTCTTTCTTTCTTTTTTTTTTGTAGAGACAGAGTCTCACTTTATCGCCCTGGGTAGAGTGCCGTGGCGTCACACTGCTCACAGCAACCTCCAGCTCTTGGGCTTAAGCGATTCTCTTGCCTCAGCCTCCCTAGTAGCCTTAATTTTTCTTAATCACTCACACAGCTCATATATGCCTTCAAGTTTGTTTTCAAATACTTATATTAAGTACTCTATAAATATTTTCCAAGTAAAGGATTAAATGAATAAATGAATGAAGAATGTTAAGCCTTTGTACATCATACAAAGTCTTTCTATTCTGTGATAAATCTACTTTGTATTCTTGAAAAAATGGTCTTGTCTTTCTCTTTTTTTCCCAGCAAACTAAGAATTTTTTAGTCTTTTTATTTTTTTACATTTAAACATTTTGCCAGGATGAGCTTATATCTTAGCTTCTTTTCATTGTTTTTTCCCAGAAAAAAGTGAATGAGACTCTTTTATCTACAAATGTAAGTTTTTCTTCAATTCAGGAAAGTTTATTTCTGATATATATTTCTCTGTTTTGTGTAGTTGATCCAGAACAACAATTTGCAGGAATGTGACTAATTTTGAGATTAGATCCTACACCCTAGCCCCCATATCTATCATTAATTTGTATCTTTTGTCCACTTTATGTATTTTTAAAAGGCATTTTGGCATGTGGCATAAGGTGCGGAATTAAGCTAGTCTTTTTCTAACTAGTTTGCCTTCTCAAAACTAAAAAAACTAACAAAAGCTTGTTTTGTAGTTCTGCCACTATATTTTTAGAAATTCCAGTTGTGTACTATTTAAGCTCTGATGAAGATATCACAGCTGCTATTACATTTTTTATTTTATTTTAAAAAATATTTTAAATAACTTTCTTTTCATCCCAGCCTGTTTGTTACTCATAGTTTTCAATTCTTGTTTCATAAAATACACATGTCTTGCTGATGGTGCACGTCCTTGTATCTTTTTGAGGATGCCAAACAGCTTTATTAAATATTCATTTGATTATCCCAGTAATTTCCAGATATCTGTTTCAACAAGAAAACTCTCTTATGTTCATTCTTTAGTAATTGTCTTTCTTTTATATTTATTTTTGTAAAAATGTTGTTGATTAACAACTTACATACATAAAAGCATATAAATTATAAGAGGACTGGTTATTAATTTTCTCAAAACGTAACTTCCACCCAAATCAAGAAGAAGAACAGTGCTAGCATCAGAGAATCACCTCTCACACCTCTCCCAGTTGCCACTTCCTGAGATAACCACTATCCTGACTGCTGTCACCTTCTACGTGTTTTTTTCTGGTTTAAAATATTATGTAAATAGGCTCAGCGCCTGTGGCTCAACGGGCTAAGGCACCAGCCACGTACACCTGAGCTGGCGGGTTCGAACCCAGCCCGGGCTGCCAAACAGCAATGACGGCTGCAACCAAAAAATGGTCGGGCATTGTGGTGGGCGCCTGTAGTCCCAGCTACTTGGGAGGTGGAGGCAGGAGACTCGCTTGAGCCCAGGAATTGGAGGTTGCTATAAGCTGTGATGCCACAGCACTCTATCCAGGGTGACAGCTTGAGGCTCTGTCTCAAAAAAAAATTATGTAAATAATCCCAGAAATTATTATTATAAAAACTTTTTTTGCAGTTTTTGGCCAGGGCTGGGTTTGAACCCACCACTTCCAGCATATGGGGCCAGCACCCTACTCCTTTGAGCCCAGGTGCCGCTCCCAGAAATTATTTTATTTTGAAATAAGAAGAGAGAGATCCAGATTTGTTGTTAGCCCCAGAGACGATTCCTTTGTCACTTTCACTATCTTCCTGAGAAGGTGGATTTCCATTCCTAAATTTACAGTGGGTGTGAATACGTCTAGGTATACTTTTTAATACTGTTTTCTAGAAGGCTGGCTTGTTACACTCTTTTCTCTCAATTCTCTGATATCTTTTTTCTTTTTCTAGTTTCAGATTAATATGAGAGTATAAATGTTTAGGTTATATTGTTTTCATTTCCAAGGTAAAGTTCAAGTTGTAGTTAAGCCCTTCACCCAGGTGCTGAACATAGGGTGACATCCAGCCAATCTTCCTCTCCCCTCCCCCTTGCTAAACTATACTTGTGTTTTTTCTTTTGTGTGGACTTGTAGTTCCTTGTATATTGGTTTAATATTAGTATTGAGTTCATTGGATACTCCCCCCTCCCAGTCTTGAGATATTTTACGAAGAAGAATATGTTTCATCTCCATCCAGGTAAACACAAAAGATGTAAAGTCTCCCTCTTTTCTTACAACTGAATGATACTCCCTGGTATACATATACCACAGATTGTTAATCCTTTCATGCATTGATGCGCACCTGGGTTGCTTCCATGCCTCAGCAATTACAACTTGAACTGCAATAACTCTCTGATATCTTGATAGAACATATGGTGTGTGAAAAATATAATTCTCAGTACACACTATGAATTAATTAGGATTTAGCTCAGTGCCCATAGTACAGTGGTTCCAGTGCCAGCCACATACACTGAGGCTGGCAGGTTTGAACTGGGTTGGACCAGCTAAAGAACAATGACAACTGTAACAAAAAAGTTATAGTTTTCTAGATCTGCCTTGTGGTGGGTGCCTGTCGTCACAGCTACTTGGGAAGCTGAGGCAAGAGAATCACTTATGCCTGAGAGTTAGAGGTTGCTGTGAGCTGTGATGCCATGCACTCTACTGAGGGCTACATAGTGAGATTCTGTCTCAAAATAAATCAATAAACAAAAATAGAGAAAAAAATTACAGCAGCTTACAAAAGACAGGCATTTATTTCTCTCTCACATGTAAGAGTCTGAAGACATGCAGGTCAATACTGGCATGGCAGATCTGTTCCACAAAGTCTGTGGAACCCAACCTCTTTGTAGCTCCTTGCTTCAAAACCCTAGGGAGTGGCATCCAGCGCAACTGTTAACATTCTGGGAAGTAGAATGGAAAAAGGAATGAAGAGGGCTTGGCACCTGTGGCTCAATGGGCTAAGGCACCAGCCACGTACACCTGAGCTGGCGGGTTCGAATCCAGCCTGGGCCCACCAAACAACAATGATGGCTGCAACCCAAAAATGGCTGGGTGCTGTGGTGGGCGTCTGTAGTCACAGCTACTTGGAAGGTGGAGGCAGGAGACTCACTTGAGCCCAGGAGTTGGAGGTTGCTGTGAGCTGTGATGCCATGGCACTCTATCCAGGGTGACAGCTTGAGGCTCTGTCTCAAAAAATAAAAATTAAAAAAAAAATAAAAAGGAATGAAGAAAACAGAGCAAAAGAAATGCACCAGCTTTATCATAAAGAGATTCACGCATATATGTCACAGATCAGAACTTATTTCAATAGGATACCTTGGTGATGGGAAGCTGGGAAATGTAGTCTGTATTGTGGGAAGCTGTCATCTAGCTAGATACTCTTGCAGGAGAGGAAAGCCAGGAGAGATATGGGAGGAATAAGAAGTCTCTACCACACTAAAAGCAGAGTTCTGCCTGCATCTGACACATGGCATTAAGACATGTATAGTCCTAGCAGCCATCTTCCTAAACCACCCACCCTATTATATCTTGGAGTCACTTTTATAAGGATGTAGAAAGGGAAACACTTATGAGGACATGAAGGAGGACTGTAATGTGCTCTCCAAATAGCAGTGCCCACCCAGTGCAGGCAGAGCTGCCACGGTTTTTTAAAGTATGCACCTGTATATATCCAGAAGACCAAAAATCACATTATAACAAAGATATTGTGTATCAGAATGTTTATTGCAGCCCAGTTCATAATTGCTAACTCATGGAAAAAGCCCAAGTGCCCATTGACCCATGAATGGATTAATAAATTGTGGTATCTGTACACCAGGGAATACTATGCAGCCTTAAGAAAGATGGAGACTTTACCTCTTTCATGTTTACATGGATGGAGCTGGAACGTATTCTTCTTAGCAGAGTATCTCAAGAATGGAAGAAAAAGTATCCAATGTACTCAGCCCTACTATGAAACTAATTTATAGCTGTCATATGAAAGGTATAACCCAATTATAGCACAAGAATATGGGGAAAGGGGCAAGGGGGGGTTGTGGTGGAGGGAGGGTAAGTGGTGGATCCACACCTACAGTGCATCTTAGAAGGGTATAGGTGAAATTTACTAAATGTAGAATATAAATGTCTGCACACAATAACAAAGAAAATGCCATGAAGGAAATGTTAACTAGTTCGATGAAAATATTTCAAATTGTATATAAAACTAGCACATTGTACCCCATGATTGCGTTAATGTACACAGCTATGATCAAATTAAAAAGAAAGAATGAATTTATAAAGAAAGAATACAATGTTTGCTATTGTTAATTCTATTGCTGAGTTTACAATTTCTAAATGTTTCCTATATTTTTAAAGTTTTCAAAAATGAGCATACACATATATTACCTTTAACACCACCTGTCATTATCTTTTAAAAGTTTGACATTTTGGGCAGCACCTGTGGCTCATCGAGTAGGGTGCTGGCCCCATATACCGAAGGTGGCGGGTTCAAATCCGGCCTCGGCCAAACTGCAAAACAGACAAACAGCCGGGCGTTGTGGCGGGCGCCTGTAGTCCCAGCTACTCGGGAGGCTGAGGCCAGAGAATCGCCTATGCCCAGGAGTTGGAGGTTGCTGTGAGCTGTGTGACACCACCTCACTCTACCGAGGGCAATAAAGTGAAACTCTGTCTCTACAAAAGAAAAATAAATTAAATTAAAAAATAAAAGTTTGACATTTTATATACACTTTTAAATTTATCTTAATGATTTTTAAGATAACTTGTATATATTAAAGCAAAAAGTATACTATAGTAAAAAAAAAAATTATGCACCTGAATGTCCAACAGGGGAGCTGGAAGTGGGGAAGAAATAGCAATCTCTTCAGTTTGCTCAATTTTGAGTGGAAAAATATGTCAATCTTTTATATAGTATCCTCAATTCAGTTCCAAAGGTTTTTGTCTTTAGTAGAATTTCCTCCTGGATTTTATAAATAGATTGACTATCAGTCTTGAGTTTTAGTTTTTCTCCGTTCATGAATATTTTGGCTCAGGGAAAAGGTTATATTAGGAAGGTTAATCAAACACCATGTTTCATCTGTTAATGATTAATTTTCGACCAGAAGTTGAGGTCATGAAAGATGCCTGACTTTACAGAATATGTTTTGGAGGCATTTGAGTCTAAAGGCATTTGCAACCATCTAAGCAGGAAGCAGTGAAGACTCTGGATAGTGTAGGAACACTAGGAATGAAGTAGAAATTGTCTATACATAGAACAATTCCTCTCAGAGGAAACATTGGGTCTATGTAAAAAATTTGGAGATATCATATGAAATAAAGCAAAAAGAGTTGGTTTTACTTTTTTATTTTGTTCTGGGAGACTGAAAGAATGATATTGTCTCTGCAAAAAACAGGATAGGTGGAAATCTGACTTGTAAGAAAACATTATTTTAATTCAGGTTAGACTGAATTGGAGGGGAAAGCAATCTGTTTGTCAAAGAAACTAAAGATTAGCTTATTTAACATTCATTCCGTCTCCTTTGCTCTTGCTTTCTCTCACTCAGGGACTAGAAAGCTAACCGAACAAACCTATTTTTCTCAATCTCCTCAGCAGATAGCTTATGAGTATGTGACCTAGTCGCACCATTGGTTGAACATTGTGAGATTTAATTGCAGAACTGAATAAACAGGCTTATGGAAGAGATAACATTTGAGCTAGGAATTACGTGCTTAGACTGATAGAATGGTAGGAGATGGCTAGCCAGAGAGAGTAAGAAAAATGAGTTAGTAGACTGTATGAGGATTGTGTTAAATCATGACCATTAGCCTCAACCTTCAGCTGAGGCAGTTGTGGGGCTGGTTGAGTCTGAAGGTCATGATTCTGTAAAGGCCAAATTGATTCAATGTCATATTATTTTTCACTGTGAATAATGGTTGATTCAGGGTCCAAAAAGACTAAAGAGTGAAAACACAGATATCATCTAGGGCAGTGGTTCTCAACCTTCCTAATGCCACGACCCTTTAATACAGTTCCTCATGTCGTGGTGACCCCCAACCATAAAATTACTTTCATTGCTACTTCATAACTGTGATTTTGCTACTATTATGAATCATAATGTAAATATCTGATATGCAGGATGGGTCTTAGGCGACCCCTGTAAAAGGGTCATTCTACCCTCAAATGGGTTGTGACCCACAGGTTGAGAACTGCTGATCTAGGGCATGTGGAAGAACTGAGAGTTATATATGATTTGGTTCAATCCCTTTCCCACATAGATGAAACTCAGTATTCATTCCAAGATAGCCAGGTTTCTTGGGAACCTCTCATAGTTACTTGCCCCTGTCAATCAGGCAAAGTGCTAAGAAATTAAGAAGCAAGGTTATTATGACAGTGTCTCTGCCCTCAAGGAGCTCACATATTATTGCCATAATTATGGAAAAAATAAGGGCTATGATAAAGATATACACAATGTGCATCTTTGCTTGGGGTGTAGAGTGAAAATGGGGGGATTGCTGAGGAAATCAGGGAAATATTCTCAGAAAAGGTTAGATTTACTCTGGATCAGAAGGGACAGTATAAGTGCTCAGATGGAAAAAGAAGATGAAGCCATTTCTGGCTGACTGAGCAGCTTGATCAATGGCACAGAGAACTGAATCTTCTTGGACAACCTGAGGAAGGACCAGGTCTTGGTGCATTTAGTGTCTCTACAAAAGAAGACTGAGCCTGGGCAATTTATAAAGAAAATGGGTTTATTGGCTTGTGACTCTGATGGTTGTAAAGTTCAAGATTGGTCATTTGGGGCAGCACCTGTGGCTCAATGGGTAGGGTGCTGGCCCCATATATTGAGGGTGGCGGGTTCAAACCCGGCCCCTGCCAAACAGCAACAAAAAAATAGCCGGGTGTTGCAGCAGGCACCTGTAGTCCCAGCTACTCAGGATGCTCAAGCAAGAGAATCGCCTAAGCCCAGGAGTTGGAAGTTGCTGTGAGCTGTGTGAGGCCACAGCACTCTACTGGGGGCGATAACGTGAGACTCTGTCTCTACAAAAAAAAAAAAAGGTTGGTCATTTGCATCTGATGAGGCCTCAGGCTGCTTATACTCAGGCAGAAGGCAGAAGGGGAGCTTGCATATGTGGAGATTATATGTTGAGAGAGGAATCCGGGGTGAGCAGGAGGTGGAGTGGGTGGGTGTCAGGCTCTTTCTAAGACCAGCTTATGTGGGAACTAGATGAGTGGGAACTCATCCCTGAGGGAGGGCATTAATCTATTCATCAGGGATCCACCCCCATGACCCAGAAACCTCCCCATTGGCCCAATGCCAACATATCAAGGGTGAAATTTCAGTGTGAGGTGTGAAGGGGTAACATCCAACCCGTAGCAGACCAGTACATGTCTAGGTACACAGAGAGTGGGGCAACCTTGAACTGACCCTTCTAGTGCCTCTGGGACCTTGCTCTACCAGTTGTCTCCTTTTTCCCCCCTGTGTTTTAATAACTCCTCTCTCTCTGCAGCTTCTTCTTGACCAAAACCTACAAACTCGACTTTCTTCAGTCCTGAAACAGCTGCCCTTGTTTGACTATTCCTCAATCTACTATCCTGTTTCTCTCCTTTCTTTCCTTCACTCTTAGCTTCCATTCTTGCCCTTCCCAATTCGTTCCTCAGTCATCCCCTGTGCACTGGGTTCTCTGCCCATCACTTTCCTAAAATATTCCCCACCGGTCACTCGGTAGCCAGAATCTATTGCCCTATTTTCTATTCCCTTACTCCCCTACCCTCCACCATACTCTACCTCTTAAAATTTCTTCCTGATGGCTCTCACAATCCTCTGAACACTTTTGAGTCTTCTGCCACCTTTGGCCGTCTTCTTCTGCCCCCCTCCGAAGTTTGAATCTTCAAAGTATTCTTTTCTGAGCTGCTGTCGAATAATCAACTGCCTCTGAGCAATGTCACTTGTTCTTGAATTTTCAACTACCTCTCCTAATTATTCTAGGGAATTCACAAACCTTTATCTGTGAACAGAAGGCAAACCCCTCTTTCCTGGGGTTCCAACTCACATGTCCCATCTCCTTCCTAGGTCTCTACTTTTTTGTTGTTCAGGCACCTCTAAGCAAGTATGCCCCCAATCAAATGATTATCTTCTCCAACAATCCTACTTCCTATGTACCCTATTTCCATTCCCATCTCACATTCCAAGCTGGAACTATTGGAGTGGTCCTTACTCTGTCCTTCTCTACCATGTCCAGTCTGTCAATGACTCTTTTTTTTTTTTTTCAGCGTTTGGCCAGGGCTGGGTTTGAACCCGCCACCTCTGGCATATTGGGCTGGCGCCTTACTCCTTTGAGCCACAGGTGCAGCCCAATGACTCTTTTTATTCCTGCTTTCTACATGTCTCTTGGGTTGATTCTGTCCTCTTTCTCCCTTTCCTGTTAGAGGTCCTGGTCGTTTTCCACTTTGATAAGCTTTCTAACTGATGTCCTTCCTTTTCATTTCACCCCTCTCACATCCATTGCCAGTATCTGTTTATAATGATCATTTAAAAATACCTATCTGATCAACCTATATTCCTGTTATCAAATGTGTAACTACACAAGAACCTCCAAAGGTTCTTCTCCCTTTTGACCACCTCCTTAAGTTGACCTAATTTTCCTACACTAGACATGCACCACACGTACATATCAGTACTGTACACCTAGTTTCTCATGTTGACCACCTCTGTATGTTGACCAGTTTGTTACAGTCCCTTGGGTGGTCGACTTACAGAGGTTCTATTATATTTGCTATTACCTAAAATGATGGTTCCCAATCCTTTGTACATGGAGCCTTTTGCATGTCAAAAAAAGTGGAAGCCCACATGACATCTTGATTAAGAAACATGTAAACCAAAAGCTACTCTGAATTCAGCAACAACTTTAAATTTATGTTGATACTAATAAAGCATAGCATTGACAGTCTCTGGACCAGTAATAATAATATATATTTGGAATGATAATTAACATATATTCAGTCTGCAGGCCATAATTGGTGGCTTCTTGGGCCCTTTGCAATAACTACTTACTACCAGTTGAGACCCGTGGCTTCAAAGACGACATACAAATTAATCAGTGGACTCTAAAAATGCTTTAAACTCTTGAAAGCAAAATTTCCGTCTCATCTCCAATCACTGCATGTTCCTGGCCTTCTCACCCCATGGCAGCCACACACGCTCCTCTAGCCATTCCCCCCTCATAACTTTTCCCAGAAATGCCCATTCTCCCTTTTCTCTGCCATAACACTCTGGCTTATCCCTTAAGACCTGATAAAAATGCTGGGATTTTATTATTATTATTATTATTATTCTTAGAGTCAGTTGCTCTCTCTAGCAGAGCATTCGGGATGTTATACTGGGACGGTTTTTACATTTGTTTCCCTCACCAGATCCTGGGGTCCTAGGTAGCAGAGATGGGATCTTATGCATCTTTACATCCTGGGCTCCAAAAAATAGTGCCTGGTACATGCATAGCAGATGCTCATGTCACAGAGGTTGGTGGATTTGCAGTGACCATTAGAATATCTTGGGCAACTTTAGAATGAGCAGTTTCCTGGTAGTGGAAGACTAAAATAGCCCTGCTATATTATTTTGATGTCCAGGGTCTTTCTGCATAATCACCACTCCAACCAGAACAGATAATTATTAACTATCTGTTATTTACAGATAATTAAAACTATAGAAAGTTACAGCTAGAAGGAACTGCACTTCTCATCCAATATGATTCCTTCATATCTCAGGTGCAGAAATAGTCAGCACCAAGCTTTTCTTCTTCCAGATGCAGTGGCACAGTTTTTAGCTTCCTTCATGTTCTGGTTCTTGATTCATTTTCTTTGAATCCTGACTCTTCAACATTCTACCTAGGTTGTAGGAATAAGTTACCCATTCACAAAAGTGTAAAATTTTTTCAGTCACTAACATGAATGCCCATAATCCATAGATGATTTATATCTTTAAATGATTTAGACATTCTGGCATTCTTCGTGGCCAAGTCCTTTACTATGATCAAATTTGGCAGACCTGAACTCTAACTTCATTTCTTTCTCTTTCCCAGAGCATGGAGGTGTGAATGGTCCGTGAAGGGCAAAATACCAGTGGGCAGAGGAAGAGCAGCAACCCGGATGTTCCACCTCTGGGAAAATGAAAATCCACTGGAGTCCACTATTTTTTTTTTTTCCAGACAGAACCTCAAGCTGTCGCCCTGCGTAGAGTCCTGTGGCATCACAGCTCGCAGCAATCTCCAACGCCTGGGCTCAAGCAATTTTCCTGCCTCCACCTTCCAAGTAGCTGGGACTATAGGCGCCCACCACAATGCCTGCCTATTTTTTGGTTGCAGCCGTCATTGTTGTTTGGCGGGCCCAGGCTGGATTCAAACCCGCCAACTCAGGTGTATGTGGCTGGCGCCTTAGCTGCTTGAGCCATAGGCAACGAGCCTGGAGTCCACTATTGACTCAGAGATTAGGACCTGCTTGGTTTTACAAATTCAGAGTAGTAGGTATCTATTGCCAAATGTAAAATATGAGAAGAGTATTTTTGTGGCAATATGGACAAATTTGTGTAGGAGAGTGCTTCGTATGGAGATATGAAATAAGTAGCTGGGGGTATAATATGGAGAAAATTTGTCTTTGGCTAGATGTGGCACCACTATATCTTTAGGGCATTGTTTATAACAAAAATTAAACTTCTTTCTGTTTCTCCAATTAACTGTATGGTCACTTGGAGGACAATAAAATGGTAGCTATTCTTGAAGACTACATCTGTATGAAGAAGAAAATTTAGCAAAAGTTAAGTTGCCACTTGACTTGACACTTAGGTGTTCTGAAGGGCCTGCCCAAGATCTAAGCTGTAGCATTGCCAATTCATAAAGGGAAAGCCTGGGCATCTCTCTGAATTTATAGGAAGTACTCTTAGTCATTAAAAATGAAAATCCTTTTACATCTGGAAGCTTATGGGTGTGCAAGTATCTTTACTAATCTGTGTTCCACCTTTGGCCAATAAATATGACCTGAACTCATCTGTCTATTTATACTTTATTCAAAATTCCTAACTCTATTGTTAACCTCAAAAATTCAAGTCTAGAGAAGTTAGAATCCTAATTATTTACAAACCTTGTTCATCATACAGAGCTGGCGTGAATTAACTCTGGCATCCCTACATTTATTTTGCCTATTCAACGATTGCTATGGAAATCTGGATCTGAGGTAACAAATACACAGACAGCACCACGAAGCAGAGCAGAGGCAACACATATTTTTCCTTGGGTTGCTTCTGTTACCAATCAAACTTGCAGACGTGAGACTAGAGCGTTCCTGACGTTAAGTCTCACAGAAAAGATGCTGTTCATTTAGTTTGGCAGTAGGTTTTACTATTCTAAGAAGGCAGCTGTGCGTAGCAGAGCATAGCATTATAACTCAAAATCTGTCCTGTTGCAGGACATTGGGTTATGGAAGTTTGGAAGGAGATGTAACAGATAGAAGGATGTATTCAGAAACAGCAGTTAAAGTTTGTAAAATCCTTATGTGCAGGCCTAGCACAGTGTCTCATGCCTGTAATCCTAGCACTCTGGGAGGCCAAAGTGGGTAGATTTCCTGAGCGCAGGAGTTTAAGACCACCCTCAGCAACAGTGAGACCCCGTCTCTAAAAGTAGCTGGGTGTTGTGGTAGGTGTCTGTAATGGAGGCTGAGGCAAGAGAATTGCTTGAGCCCAAGAGTTTGAGGTTGCTGTGAGCTGTGACACCATGGCACTGGCACAAAGTGAAACTCTGTCTCAAAATATATATATATGAATACATAAAATAAAATACCATGTGCAGTACAATTTAAAGGGTAACTTACTTTTCATTGTGCTGTAGCATATTCCTACTATGTTGATCAGTTTTAGTTCTTTGTAGACAGTTTTCAACTTGTACAGTTCAATAGTAGCCCATAGCTATGTTGAAATCCCAAACCGATATGAGATTTACATTGATATTTTAGAAATTCTAGTGAGAGTTTTTCAAGTTATATAAAATTCTACAAATGCCCTATTTAAATAGAATATGCTGGACGTAAGGCAAGACAACAATACAATGACTGAAAAGTGGGCTTTTATATTTCACCTGACATCTTTCTGGACAACGCAATTGCAAATTCACTTTGTGAAGATTTTTAGGCACACGAGATATATATGTGTGTGCGTGTGCGTGTGTGTGTGTGTCTGTGTGTCTGTGTGTGCGTGCGCACGCGCGTGTGTGTGTGTCTCCAACAACCAGAAAGAAAAACATGTGTCTGTCATTTGAGTATGAAATTTTTGTCATGTAAAGTCAGAAGAAAATTATTTTCACAGCAGACAAGCAATATATATATATATATACACACACACATATATACTGTGTGCCTACACGTATATTTTTGTATATCTATTCATCTATCTATCTATCTATCTATCTATCTATCCATTCATTCATCTATCAATCACACACACACATAGAAAAGCAAGTGATCCCTTATTACCTTCTACGACCTATCCTACAAACCAGCCCCTTCACTTCTGCAGCATTCTGTTCATCAGGCAGTCACAAAGTGCCACTGGGCTCACGGGGAAGGGAAATAGTCTCCACCTTGAAAAGAGAGTGGCAAGATTCTAGCAGAACACATGGAACCAGAAAATTGCTGTGTCCCTATATGGAAAATATAATCTGCCACACACTTAATTGCATTTATGTGCTATAGCACACACTTAATTGCATTTATATTCTATAGAGTGTTCTGAGCATGTTGCAAATACCAGCTCATGTAATGAATCAGGTACTGGTCTTGGTGCTAGAGATGGCAGATGTTGTCTGTCCTCCATCCACATTTCTGGGCCCTCACCATGTAGGTGCCTATCAGCGCAACTTTCAAATGCCAGAAGCTGGCCTGAGAGCTCTTGCCTAAAGTAGAAACAGATGGGCTGCAGAAGAAATGCCCTCTAGGAGCAGCCGTCACAAATAATTGGCAGCACTCAATGTAGAAATGCCCTGGCTCCCTTGGTCCTGGGTGGTGGGATGGGCTTTGATTCTGAGGATGTGTCCTATGCTGGCCCCAGAGTCCCTAGGGGTGTAAGGTCCAGTGGCCCACAGTGTGGATGAGCTTGACAGTACAACTGTATCAGCTGCCTCTCTTTCCATGTCTTCTTCCTACCACCATACTTGTGTCTCTTGTCCCTCCCAAATAAACTGCTTAGATTTGAATCTTTCTGGGGGAACTCAGATTAAGACTTTTAACTGGCCCAAGATCACTTAGGAATTTGAATCCAGATTATAACTGCAGATGGCTTTGAAAAGCTCTTTCTTAGCACCTCAACTAAGGGACCTTATAGGAGAGGCAATGCCAAAGAGGAGAAGAGGCCTGGAAAGGGAATCAGAATTCCTCCTCTCTAGACCTGGACACTCCCAGCTTACATTCACCAAACCTTTACCAAGCTGGTACCCAATGCTGAGCAGATTGCTAGAGCATCTCAGTTCTCTGATTCTGTGAAGGGCATAACAATTCTTGGCCAAATTCTCTCTCAAGGCCGTGAAAACGAGAAAACCTCCCAATTCATTTTGGAAACACTCTCTAGACTTCAGCATGGACCATTGCAATGGGGCTGGGATGAATGTATTAGCTAAGGCTGCCATAACAAATACCATAAATGGAATGGCTTGAACAACAGAAATTAATTTTCTCACAGTCTGGAGCCTGGAAAGTCCAAAATCAAGAGGTCAGCTGATACAAATTCTGACTGGCTTGCAGGCCTTCACTCTGTGTCCTCACATGGTGGAGAAAGAGAAAGCTCTGGTCTTTCTTCCTCTTCTTATAAGTACATTAATCCTATTGGTAAATCCTATTGCCCCATCAAGTACCCAGAACAGATGCCAGGCTCCCTGTGCCGCACGCTTTCCCAACAGACACAGCAAACACGGCTTCTTCCCACGAAGTTGGGAAGGTGTCTTGGGAGCCTTCTCCAGGCAGCCACAGAGACTTGACCAATGTTGGCGTACCGGATGGAATCCACTCCCAATTCTAGCCATAAAGAATATATGCTTAAACAAAAAAGCCAAAAAGCAGCAGTCAAGAGATGCGATAGGAGTCTGGAGGCAGGAAAGCTAGACCAGTGTGGGCTGAAGAGGACAGAAAGTGTGTGCAGTGGTGAGACCCATACTGGACTCTGAAGGATGGTGGTGATCTTGAGTTTCTGAGAGGACGACAGTGACTCGTAGAGAGGGGGATGTGCCGGGTATGTTCAGAGAAGAGCTGGGCAAGAGTGGAGACTTCTCATTGCTCTGGACGGTGGACGACACTGAGGGGTCTCAAGTATTTTTTCCTTGCAACAAAAACAAGTTTCAGTTTCTTGATCTCCTTAACTCTGATGACTTGGCTTCCATCCAATTCATCCATTAATCACCCTGCAGCAAATTTTGAAATCGCCCCTTCTACAGCCTTGAATTCAAGTAGTTTTTTTCTTGTTTTCCTCTGTGCTCTCTCTTTCTCAACTATCACATCCTGACACACACTCCCATAACACTGGGTGTAAGTCAGGAAGATGGTTTGGAAACTAGCGCCTATCACGCATTTCAGTTGCTGCATGGGTATTTCCAAATGGCTGTCCGCACAGCACCTCAACGTCAACATGCCCCAAGTCAAAGTCTTCTTCACCCACAGAATAAGCTGGCCAGCTGCTCCCCCAGTTCTCTGAACATCACTGTTCCTCCATCAACCATCAACCCTGCTCTCAGAGCCTCGGAGGGAAGTAAAGAAAACTTATCTAAATAGAAGGCTGAGCCCCTTGCTGGGTATGTTCACACCTTACCTCATTTAATCCTCACAACAAGCAAGGAGGCAGACAATATTGTTTCCATTTGTAAATGAGGAAACGGAGGCTTCGAAGGGTTAGAGAATTTGCCTAAAAGTAAAGCTAAAACTAATTTTTAAAAATAGAGCCAATTGCAATGCAGATCACTTTGACTTCAAAGTTTGCTTTCTCTTCATCCTTCACCAAGGTCTTTTATTTTCCCTTTAGATCTTTCATCTGTGTTATTCCCTTCCATTCCCTCCACCACCACTTGTTCCCAATGTCCCACCCAATGGGAAAGTCTCTAATGAGTCTCCCAGTTTAGGACAGCCAAGAAGAGCAGCTGCACAAGGCAAGCAGCAGGTGCTTCATGGGGCGGGAGGGGACTGGTGGACCACTGGTTCTTGGTCTCTGGCCTCAGAGGAATTTATAATTCAGAATAGGAAATGGCAAAGAGAGAGTGGGAGGAAGGTGAGAGAAAAGTTGGGAGGTAGAGAGAGGGTGGGAGGGGAATAAGGTGTGGGATGTCGAGGGAAGCTGCCAGTCTCATGGCTTGCCCTGGAAACCTGTCTGCTCAGCTCCAGCCCACTTCTGGGCACTCTTCTCACCTCTGCCTGTAGCCCACAAGGTACAGTGATAATAACCACAACTACAGAATGTGGCCGACATGGTCCTAAATACAAACGAGGCAGCCGGAAGAATGGCTTCTAGGGATAAACATCTGTACACTTTGGTTATATTGCTTTTCACTATTACTATCCAGCCCTATAGAGCTATTAACTAATCGGCCACACTGTGCTAAGCACTTTCTAGGTATTATATCATGTAATCCACACAACAATCACAATGCATTTTACAGGAAGGCAAATTAGGCTCACAAAAACATGCCTAAGAAGCCAGGCTTGAGATGGGGAAAACCAAGCCCAAGCCTGCCCAGTTCCAGGGCCCCTGCGCTTCACCCCTACATCAACCTGCCAAGCAACTACACCCTCCAGGAAAAGGTTCTTGTTGTAAAAGTGACACAGTCAGTGTAATTGGGTATGTGTGTATGTGTGTATGTGATCATTGTAAAAGTGTGGATAAAGAGAGATGAAAATGGAAAATCCTATTATCCCATCACCTGGAAATAACCACTAGTAACATGTTGGTATCTCTGCTCCCAGATGTTTCTATGTCTATACGTACTATTCTTCTTGAACAAGACCAGGACTACACAGTGTATAAAGTTTTCTATCTTTCATTCATGAAATAATATACTGTATCATGCATTTCTTTCTTTACCTTAAAATAGTTTTCTATGATACAGGAGGTTGTGTAGGACTCCTTCAGTTCTTTCATGGATGTACCATAACTTTTTAAACTAGTCCTTCTGTTGTTCGACATTTAGGGTTTTGTTTTTTGGTTTTTCGCTCTTGTAAATAACTCTGTGATGGACATCTGTGCAATTGAAGCCATCCAGTCAGGCCCCTCCCATCTTCTCAGGCCCTCCTCCAAAGCCTTTGCCACCTGACAGCTGGAGAGATCATGGCCTTGGAATATGCAGCTCGCTCTGCCTGAGTCTCCTTCTCACTTTCCAGTCACTGGCCAACTCATGCTATCTCTCAGGTCTCAGACAAAATGGCACTTCTTCCAGGAAGCCTTCCAAGACTTTCCAGACTAGATCAAGCCCCTCAGTTGTTTGTGCTCCTAGCCCCTACACAACTCCTTCCTTGCATTTAATGTAATAATGCGGAATTAACTGGCTATGTAGTCACTTGTCTAATGGTCGTCTTCCCTAGTAGATTATTAGCTTTGTGACGACAGCATCTGTGTTTCTGTTTGTCACTATGCCATCCCCTGAGACTAGCAAGGGCACTTAGGAAATGTTTTTAAATAAATGAATGAATTTATTTATTAAATGAATGTATCCTAGAGCAAGGATATCCTTCAACACTTTCTGAATTAAAGCTTTAGAAGTCAAATTGCTGAGTTGAAGAACATGCACATTTTTGAGACTTTTCATAGCTTATTCACTTGCTTCCTAGAATGGTAGTAACGATTCCCATTTCCATCACTTGTGTGTAGGGGCAGGCCCACCTTTTGTATGTCCTCAGCCAAATCGTCATTTATTTTTTAAATCAGTTTATAAAATGATTTGGTAAATTACTCCAATCAGTGTTGGAATTTCCTTCCAAAATCTAGTTGTATAGAGAGAGGGCTAAAAATTACTGTTTTACAAAATGCACTTTGAATTCACAGGGCACCCTTTCCTGCTTTATTGTCATTGCCAGGTATCAGTTCCACTCCTAGATCCTAGGTTTCCTAACTATTATAGTGATGACTACCATTGTTTGATTACCTAGCGTTTGTTGAGGATCTATTGTGTTGCTACACCACATTCACATTTTTCTTACACTATCTCACTTAATCCAAACACAGACCTAATGAAATAGCATAATTACCCACTATCACGGATGAGTAACTGAAGCACAGAGATGTTGGGTGACTTGCCTGAGGTCACACAGCTAACTGGTGATGCAGCTATTGGAGTTCAAACAATCTTGATTCCAGAATTCCGGCTTTTAGTTTCAACAAGCAACCCCTACTTTTCAGGTCTCATGTTTAGGTTTCCATGAATTAAAAAGAAAAATCTGTAGCCAGCAGTCTTTCAAAATACTTATTCTAATAAAAAAAAAAATACTTATTCTAGCGATAACTAATGCAATG
The DNA here is from genome assembly GCA_963573935.1 of Arctocebus calabarensis. NCBI lineage: Eukaryota > Metazoa > Chordata > Mammalia > Primates > Lorisidae > Arctocebus > Arctocebus calabarensis. The sequence goes on along the minus strand of CAUYON010158095.1, from coordinate 22,648 downwards.
TAAATAACTGCTGTTTGCCATATGTCTCACATCCACTTATTTTCAGTATTTTTATTTTCATATTATTATTGTTCCCATTTTACAGGTGACTAACTGAGACTCAGGTAAGCTACATCACTTCCCCTACATGTGGCAAGAACTCATGTGGAAGTGGCAGAACTCAAAATCTAAATTATAGCCTCTAAATCCTTTCTACTTTCCCCAGTAACACTTAACTCTTACATGCTGTTTATTCCTTTACTAATTTTTTTAGCCAAGACTTTTATGAAATAAACTTGCTTTCTAAAAAATACACAGGCAAACTGGAAATATTGCTGGTTTGGTTTGAGACCAGATTAATAAAGCAAACATTGCAATAAAACAAGTCACACAAATTTTTTTGGTTTCCCAGTGCATATAAAAGTTATATTTATACCACACTGTAGTTTTTTAAGTATGTAATAGCATTATATCTAAAAAATAATGAACCTTAATTTAAAAATTCTTTATTGCAAAGAAAATGCTAATGATCATCTGAGCTTTCAGTGAGTCACTTTTTTGCTGGCAGAGGGTCTTGCCTGGATGGTGATGGCTGCTGACTGATCAGGGTGGTGGTTGCTGAAGATTGGGGTGGCTGTGGCAATTTCTTAAAATAAGAACACAATGAAGTTTGCCACAGTGATTAACTCTTCATTCCATGAAAGACTTCTCTGTAGCATGTGATATTGTTTGGTAGCATTTTACCCACAGTAGGACTTCTTTCAAAATTGGAATCAATCTCCTCAAATCTTGCTGCTGCTTTATTAACCAAGTTTATGTAATATTCTAAATCCTTTGTTGTCATTTTAGCAATGTCCACAGAATCTTCACTAGGAGTAGTTTCCATCTCAAGAAACCACTTTCTTTGCTCATCCATAAGAAACAATTCTACTCATCTGTTCAAGTTTCATCATGAGATGGCAGCAACTCAGTCACATCTTCAGACCCCACTTATAATCCTAGTTCTTTTGCTATTTCTACCACATCTGCAGTGACTTCCTCCACTGAAGTCTTGGACCCCTCAACGTCGGATGAGGACAATGAACTTCTTCCAAATTCCTGGAAGTCTGGAAGAAGTGTTAATGATTTCATCTCCTCCCATGAGTTGTGAAACATTTTTACTGGCATCCAGAATGATGAATCTTTTCCAGAAGGCTTTCCATTTACTTTGCCCAGACAAAGGGCAAAGAACCCTTTTGATGGCAAAAGAACCCTATCTATGGCAATTACAGCCCTACAAAATAAATAGTAAGACTTGAAAGTCAAGATTACTCCTTGATCCATAAGGTCCAGAATGGATCTGGGGTAGCAGGCATGAAGACAACACTAGTCTCCTTAGACATCTCCATCAGAGCTCTTGGGTGTCCAGGTGCATTGTCAAAGAGAAGTAATATTTTGAAACAAATCTTTTGTTTTGTGTAGTAGGTCTCAACAGTGGGCTTAAAATATTCAACAAAACATGCTATAAACAGATGTGCTGTCAACCAGGCTTTTTTGTTCCCTTTACAGAACACCAGAGCACAAGCAGAGTAAATTTACCATAATTCTTAACTGCCCTAAGATGTTCCAAAAGGCAAACTAGCATTTGCTTCAGCTCAAGCTCACCAGCTCCACTGGCCTCTGACAAAAGAGTCAGTCTGTCCTTTGAAGCTTTGAAGCCAGGCATTGTCTTTTCTCTAGCCATGAATATCCTTGATAGCATCTATTTCCAGTCTAAGCCTGTTTTGTCTACATTGAATATCTGCTATCTACTGTAGCCACCTTCATCATTGCCCTTGCTAGATCTTCTGGGTAACTTACTGCAGCTTCTATAACAGCACGTGCAGCTTCACCTTGCACTTTATGTTATGGAAATGGTTCTAACTAGCTTCCAACATTTCTTATGCAGCTTCCTCACCAATCCCAGGCTTCACAGAATTGAAGAGAGTTAGAGATGTGTTCTGGGTTAGGCTTTGGCTTAAGGAACTGTGGATAGTTTGATCTTCTATACAGACCACTAAACTTTTCTCCATATAAGCAAAAAGGCTGTTTCACTTTCTCATTCATGTGTTCACTGAAGTTGCACTTTTAATTTCCTTCAAGAACTTTTTCTTTGCATTCACAACTTGGCTAACTGTTGGATGCAGAAGGCCTAGCTTTTGGCCTATCTTAACTTTTCATATATCTTCCTCACTAAGTTTAATCATCTCTAGCTTTTGATTTCAAGTGAGAAACATGCAATCCTTCCTTTCACTTGAATATGTAGAAGTCCTTATACAGTTATTAACTGGCCTAATTTCAATATTTCTACATCTCAGGGAGTAGGAAGACCCAAGGAGAAGGTGAGAGACAAGAGAATGGCATTTGTCAGTTAAGTTCACTGTCTTATATGGGCATGGATTGTGGCACCGCAAAACAATTACAATAGTAACATCAAAGATTACTGGGCATAGATCACCATAATGGATGTAATAAAAATGAAAACATTTGAAATATGTGACAATTACCAATGTGTGACCCAGAGATACAAACTGAGCATACACTGTTGGAAAAACGGCAATGATAGACTTGCTTTACGCAAGGTTGCCACAAACATTCAAATAGTGAACAATGCAACATCTTTGCAAAGCGTAGTGACATGAAATGCATCTATGTCTAGTGTAGCCACCAACTTTGTGCATGGAGAGAATGCAGATTCCTTAGAATTCTGCATTCTGCAGCCATGTGCCTCGGGCGATGGGAAGAATACAGGAACTTACATCAGAAAGATCTGCTTTCAAAATACGACTTGCCACTTTCTAGATGGATGTTGGTCATTACAGTTAAACGACCTGATTTTAATCTTCTCATCAGCAAAACTGGGCTAATAGTATCTTCCTTGCTTTATTATTATGAGAATCAGCACTAACACATCAGATAACCCCAGGTATCCGGTGGGCATCAGTATGGGATAGTGCTAGTGGTGTCAATGCTGACTGCGCTGGTGGCATGGTGGTGACTTCCTTCTGTTGCCCACGTAAGCCTCAGTCTCACTATAGGAAGTCTCCGCACACATTCATCGCCAAGTAATGCTTGAAACATATTCACACCCTTGAACTTTCCTGTGACTGAGATACATGCTTTGCAATCTATCTTAAGGTGACCTTCACTTGTGTGGAAAATCTGAAAATGTACAGTCAGAGTTACGTAACTGTGAGGCTGGCCTATAAAAGAAGTAGCTTTTCTCTTTCTCCTTTAAGTTTTTTTCATCCACTTGAGGCATTCCCCTTGTGGGCGTGTGATCTCCCCAACAGCAGCAATAGCTCAGGCGGCCACAACCACAGCCCTCAGCCCTGCTGCAAGTGAGAGCGCCAGGGAGCATGGGGCCTCCTGCAGGCCCAGAGCTCCTGAGCAGTCGCGGTTCCATCTGGTGGCTGCCAGAGCAAAGGCTGGCGGAGCTCAAGGGCCTCCAGGCCTGCCTTGAGCAGGGGGTACATTGGAGGTGGCTGGCTCTCCCTGGGGCAAACTGACTCTGGGAGAACTTTTGCTCAAATTCCAGGGGCTCCAGATTCTAAAGATGCCAGAAGAACCAAAGCACTTAAAGGACCCTCTGCCCATCAACACATACCCTTACCTGGGGTCCTGGTAGGAAAAGGAAGTGTCATCATCTCAGTGTAGATCATGGCACGGGAGCTGACATTTCAGAAACGGGACAGCAGCTACAGAACTGGGCTATCTTCTGCCTGTTGTGCTTCAGTATCACTGGGAGAGAAAAATAGGCAAAAGATGTGGGCAAATAATACAATAGTCAGTCCTTACATCAAGCTCCCCCAGTGCCAGACACTACTAATCTGCAAACAGCCCAAGGATAGATAGCATCATTTTTCCCAGTTAACAAGTGAGGAATGGGAGGACTGAGCGGTTAAATAACTTGTCAATATATGGCAAAGACAGACTCGGACTTCAGACAAACCAGCATGCTGACTTCAGACACCAAACTCTAAACCACTATGTCCCACAAAAGAGAAATTATAAAGGATTGATAGACACGTGGGAAGATGTTCAGCCTCAACAGTGACCAGAAGAAGCTGCAAGTGACAAAACAGACATGCTCAAATGTCAGCCCCTTTCAAAAGGGACGTGTGCATATCTACCAAATGTGTGGGCAGTCCGGAGTTACAAACATCTGCCTGACATAGAACTCACATTTACAAACAGAGACTGTTACAGGTAATAGCTAAATGTACTAATTCAACTTAAGAACAGACCCGTACAACCTATCTCATTCATAACCTGGGACTGCCTGTAAACTGTGAATTCCCCTGGGTCCAGGACTCCACTTCCAGTAATCCACGCTGCCGGAATTCTCCAAAAGCTTTGCACACTAAGAATGCTCACATAGAGCATTGTCTTTGCAAGCCCCTCTAGCCATCTCTGTACGTGACTCATAGTAAAGTACCTGGCACTTGTTGGGGGTCTCTAAACTACTTGCAAGAACATACAAAAGTTCAATATTTATTTAGCTAAATAATGATGTATTTGTCCAAGTGCTTTAGTATTTCTACCAACAGTTCAACAGTACAAGTGTGCCCAAACCCAAATTCTTCAGAAACAAAAGAAATCAGAAAGAGACCCTTCTCTTCTAGGCTCTGTGTGGCCACCACCCACTATGGTACCCACTGCTGCCCTGCTGAAGGATGGGGGGGCGTTTGATGAGGTTCAGCCCATGAATGATACCAGAAGATCAGAAGGCAGGGCTAGGAGTTGGAGTATTTTCTCCCTTACCCCCATATGTACCCCTGTCCCTTCAGGCCTGGTCATGGTTTCATCAGTGGCTAGAATTCCATAGAAGCCCAGTTTCTCTGGGTGGTCACTGTTTTAGGTCTGTGACTCATACTGGGTCTGACAGTGCCTTTCCTTTCCTGCAAGCCAAGAAGAAGGGAGAGTTTCTGCCATTGCGAGTCTCTGCATGCCTCACCATCCCCACAGTTCCATTCACCTGTGATCAGAGCTCCTTACTAAACCTTGTTAGACTAAAGCCCTTAGGGTGTCGGCTCTTTTTGCCAGGACCTAAGTGATTGGGCCTCAGACTTCCATGCAGTACACACCTGGTTAGCACCTCCTGGGGTTACCAGCATGAAGATGTCCAGCCCTTTCTACCTGCCAGCTCAGGGAAGCAGCTGTAGCAGACATTTTCCATGGGCTAGTGAAAGACCTTAACCTTCAAGTTTAGTCAGGGCTTGGCTCTTTTTTATGTGACAATGAATTAGGATAGCACACATGTAGTTAAAGTAGTTTCTGGTCAGATATCCATCTAAGTACATTTAAATCCAGTTAAAACATCTATGTCTCTAGAAAGCTCTTGAGACATTCGTCTCATAGGCAAATGCAGTGAGTTCAAAGAGGCCAATGGGGAGTGAGCTACAGAGAAATCTGCTACTCCTTAAGGGTCCTCATCACAGGGAAGGCTGTGTCAACCACCTGGTCCCAAATATGGAGCCTAGAATTGTTCATTCCACCTCTCTAAACCTCTCTCAGGCCTATCCCTCCTACCCCGACCCTCACCCATCCTCATTTCTACGGCCTGGACTGGGGCCTGACCTTTTCTTGTCTGGTTTGCAATTATCATAAAGAGTAGATGGGTCTTCATTTTTGCATTCCAGCCTGGTGGCACCATGTGGCATAGTGTAGCCCTCACTAAAAGTTGGTTGCATGAATCACAACATTTTTTCCTTCTCCAAACCATTTTTCACCTGACATAGTGAGATCCTTCTGAATCAGAGACACAGTTATATCTATGTCATCACTTAAAATCCTCCTTCATTCCACCACGGCTCTTAGCCAGGGGTTGCCAGCCTTTCGCTGTAAAGGAACAGAAAGCAGATAATTCAGGTCTTTTTGGCCATGTACTTAGTTTCTGCGGCAAAAGCTCCATCTTGCTATAGTACTGTGAAAGTGGCCATTGATGAGCTACTTTTAATCAATGAGCTTGGCCATATTCCAATAAAACTTGATTACAAAAACAGGTGGCAGACTAGATTTGAATGCCTTTGGCCTTTGCACCTGCTTCCATAATTGCACCTAACTGCATCCTGTCATCACTTGTCGAAATGTTCACAGTTTGGTTGGTGTGGTCAACAGGCTGCCCAGGGCCTGAATTCAGCTGGTCTTTTTTTCTAGACACTTCTCCTGCACCCTTTTTTTTAATATGTTATGTACATTTTTATTACGTATCGTGTTTATTTATTTTATTTTATTTATTTATTTTTTGAGGCCGAGCCTCAAGCTATCACCCTGGGTAGAGTGCCATGGCATCACAGCTCACAGTAACCTCCAACTCCTGGGCTCAAGCGATTCTCCTGCCTCCGCCTTCCAAGTAGCTGGGATTATAGGCGCCTGCTACAACACCCAGCTACTTTTTTTTTTTTTTTTTTTTTGGTTGCAGCCATCATTATTGTTTGGATGGCCCGGGCTGGATTCGAATCCGCCAGCTCAGGTGTATGTAGCTGGCGCCTTAGCCGCTTAAGCCATAGGCACTGAGCCTCCTGCACACTTTTTGCTTGCCATCAAAGTCACTTTTCTTACAAACCCCCAGTGTGCTGGGTATGTGTAGGTATCTGTGACTTTGACTTATGACTCTCTTTTCCTAGAATCCTCTTTCCCCATCTATATGCTCATGAAGCACCAGTATTTCAAAACTCCCTTCATGAAAGCCTTACCTGGTACCCCACCTGGAGAGAACCTCACCTTCCTTTTGCTGCCTCTGCACCTGCTTCCGTTATTGCACCTGACTCTGTCATGTCATTACTTGTTGACATCTCTATACTCAATTATGGAAGGGGACAGGCCTGTTACAGATGTGCTTAGGAATTGTTTGCTGACTGAATTGAGACCAAAGTGCCTTTCAGTAGGGCAATTCCGGATTTGTTGAGACAGCCCCAGTGCCAAACATAACAGTTTGGTGCCATTTTTCATTCTCAGAAGTGACCTCATGCTTATGATGAATTATATAGTTGCCCTCCTTATCTGCACTCCCTGTGCTTAGCCTATATACAGGACCACAATAGAAGAGTTTAGGGTCTCCCGTCCCTGAGTTCACGCCCTCTCCAGTGTCAACAGAGATCAGTGTCCCTGGCTTCCCCAGGCACAGCTGTGGGGCCAGGACAGGGAGGTTGCCAATGCAGGTCTGGGTTTCTGTGCTCCCTCAGTACAGTGGATTAGGAGCAGACTTGCAAGAAGGTGACTGGTTAACTCTGCTCTACTCTATGACCCCAGAACAACTCTAACTGAAGCCAGGAGGTGAGGAAAGAGCAACAGACTTCATGCTCAGTGCAGCAAACCCTCCAAGCTCCAGGCCCACCAGGGAAAAGTCGTTTATGCACAAAGAGGGATATTTCATTTGAGCAACCAGCCCATTTCACAGGTTATAGGAGTGACTCCCAATAAGGTGCCCAGGAAAGAGAAAGAGGAATCACTGAATGGTCTTTCCCCCTAGCCTGTTCTACTCATGTGACAGCAGCCAGTTGCCCCCACCTCTTTCCTGAGCTTTCTACTTCCTCCCCCACATTTCAGACACTTCATCTCTATTCCCTGGGCCCTCACAGGAATACAAAGTGATCCCCGGAAGTGGGGCTGCATAAGAAGCCCTTGGTTCTTTGAAAGCAATCCCAAATGTGGGAGTGGTTCCCTAACTCTCACAGCTCTCAAGTCAGAGCAAAGGCAACTGAGTGCATGAGCCAGAAATGTCTCCCTCTGCACGTGAATCCGTGAATCTATTATCTACACTTCCATCCTCAGAAGGCTGCCCTCTAAAAGGCCAGCCTTATTATTTCCAGGAGAAGCTAGCTCTTGATGACCCCAAATTCTAACTCCTAACTTTGAATCTATACTCCTGACTTTTTGTTTAATAAGCCTTTTGAGTAGCTTTTGAATAATTCCCGAGTCACCCTCAACTATATTCAATTCTCCTAAATAGACATGTATCTTCCATTGTATATCAGGACATCCCCTGCCAATAAACAAAAAATTCAAACTTAGAAAACTAAGGGATTACTGTAAAGATTCTTTGCAGGATGAGTACTCAGCACTATTTCTTTACTAATTGAATGGGTTTCTGAATTTAAGTGTTCCTTTGTGACTCCTTAAAGCAAAGACTTCAAAAGCCACTGTCAAATAAACATCATCTCTCACACCATATCACTAGGTAAACATGACTCAATTTATTCAAATGTTTTAGAAACATCCCCCTTCTTGACTTACATTATGTAAAACACAGGTGTATATTTGAAATATCACACCCCCCCAAATAAGATAAAATCCAGCACCAAAGAATGTGGCAAAACAATTCTGTGACTAAAGCCATGAATTCTAAAACTTCAGCAAACAGGTGATGCCTTGCCCCCCATGCACAAAGTACCCCAGAAGGTTAGAACAAGGGATCTTAGCCTGAGCTATTCATTTGGAAGAAAGATGAGAAAATATATGCATAATTTACATGAGACTGAAAATAACCTACGTGGTCCTGAGCAATTTATGTAAGTTCACTAAGTTAGTTTCCTTATGTCTCATACAGAAAGTGCCTCTCACAGGATGTTCATGAGGATGCATGAGGCGATGTGTACAAAGAGCACAGACACAGCGGTGGTTCTTATCTTCACCTGTGCTTCCTTCATATTCATTAAGAGATTGTCTTACTACGTGTTTATGGTAGTCAAGAAACATTGACTGAAGGAGGTGGAATTTGAGCTAGATCTTAGAGGATGGGTGGGATTTCAGGGATGATGGATCAGGGGTCACTTTGAGCAAGAGAAAGGGTGCAGACCAGGTCCTGGAGGCCATGGACAGGGTTGGCTGGCATATGGATATCCAACAGAGAGAAATGGGTAGTAAGGCTGGAAACAGAGGTTTAAAATAACATTTTGAAGGAAATGCCCAGAGGACGCATTTGAACATTACCCTACAGTCAATAGGGAGCAACTGAAGGTTTTAGGGGAGAAGAGTAATATTCTCTGAGTTATATTTTAGATATATTCTTCTGGCTGCAGTATACCAAATGGACAGCAGTGGAGAGACCACCCAGAAAACTTTTGGTTATTTTAATGGCCTGGGCAAAAGACAGTGAGAGTCTAAACACGCCTCAGAGACTACAGAAAGCAGATAAAGCAGACAGATGGGAGAAAGATCAGCTAACCTAATTTAATGGAGAACGAGAAGGTGGAGTCATCTTTCAGTGATTCAAGGATTTTGAACTTGGGTACAGATGCCCTTTAAAAAGTGAAAAAATGCAGAAAGTGCAACCAGTTCAGAGGATAGGAGAGATGACATCTATGGCTATAGTCCCCAACTCTGAGGCAAGCAAGCAGACCTTGGATGGAAATTAACCTTTCTCTTTCCTCTTCTGTGAAATGGAGCTACCTGGGTAGTTATCCCATAACTTCCACAAATAGCTTTACCGATTTCTAAGTCTGAGCTTCTCAAAGACTGGGATCTCTGTACTCATGATTCACTGTAATTTAGGGAGTAAATGTATGAATCACCCCATGGGTGCCTATTTATATCTATTACTACTTACCCAGGAAGACTCGAATAGATGGGCAAAGTCAATTGCAAGCCCAGTGTGGAGACAAGAGAAGGGTTTCCTATGTTTGTTTAGTGGCTGCTTTGGCAGATAAAATGCCAAGAGTAGTTATTGAGACCCTGTAGAGTTTCTTGGCAACTTGGATGGAAACTATAGTACTGCATCAGCCAGGGTCCAGTCAGGAAAATAGACCATAGTAGGTATTTTAATGGAGAAAATGTAATATAGAAGTATTATAAATAGATGTTACAGGACTGACAAAGAAAAATGAGAACACTGAGCTAACACCAATGTAGTAGCCGAAGTAAGTTTCTCCCATCACCAAAGAGAACAAACAAAAGAAACAGGAGTAGTCAGAACCTTCAGGAGAATCCTACGGAGCTGGCCAGGTCCCCATAGGAGGAGCAGTAAGTGCTACTCTCTGTCAGGCTGCATTTCGGCTGGCTCTGGGGGTGCTGGGAGAAGGTGACCTGGATCCCGCTGTCACGATGGGTACCTGGCCATTGCTGGGGTGATGCTCACATGAATAGCCAAAGAGGAAAGAGCAAGTCCCCTGTCCTCTCCTCCTGTCCCCTATTATAAGAACCTAACAAGAAGTCAGCTAGCACAGGAGAAATACAATTCGTAGAGTCCCAGCATCATACAACAAAGAGGAAAGAAGAGCAGATTTGGAGCAGAGAATCAAAAGTTCAATACCTGCCGTGAGGAATTTATTCAGCACAAGAGCTGAGAGATATCAGATTGTTACATTTATTTTCTGAACAAGCAACCACAAAATATAAAAACTATTCCTTGGCTCGGGGCCTGCAGCTCAAGCAGCTAAGACTTCAGCCACACGCACCAGAGCTGGCGGGTTTGAATCCAACCCGGTCCTGCCAAACAACAATGACAACTACAACCAAAAAATAGCCGGGCATTGTGGCAGCTGTAGTCCCAGCTACTTGGGAAACTGTGACAAGAGAATCGCTTAAGCTAGGAGTTGGAGGTTGCTGTGAGTTGTGATGCCACAGCACTCTACCCAGAGCGACAACTTGAGGCTCTGTCTCAAAAAAAAACTTTTCCAAATAATGGAGCATAGTCTAGAAATACTAATCTACTCTCCAGCAAGCCTCAAAGAAAAGCCTAGAAATACTAACCTACTCTCCAGCAAGCCTCAAAGAGAAGGAAAAAAATAGACTTTGTGAAGGGAAAGTGCTTATGCTAAGATACAGATTGAGGCAGACACACCCTAACGTGACCCTCTAGTGATATATGTCCTTGTCTAATCCCATCTCCGTGACTGTGGCTGACACCCAAGAATTTATTTTTAAAAATAGGATACAGCAAGGGTCAGGGGATATCACTCTTTGATTATGTTATGAAACCAAGTCTTAGCCAACTGGAGTGAGAGAGGTCCTCCTACTAACCTAGAAGAAGCAAACGTCCATGTTATGACCTGCACTGGCCTCGAGGACTTGAGGATGGTTTCCTGACAACAGCCAGTGAGAAGCAAGGGCCCTCATACAACCACGGGGAAACGAACTCTTCCAAAAATTTGGATGAGCTTGGAAATGGATCATTCCCCAGAGCCTTCAGATAAAACTACAGTCTTCTGAGTAGATTTTCAGCAGAAGACCTTGCTAGGCTCTGCCTAGATGCCAGACCCTTAGAAACTGGATGTTGTTTTAAGCCACCAAGTTTATCCTAATTTGGTATACAATATTAAATCAACATAGGAATAAACTTTATTTCTCTGTTTTCCACCTACAGTCAACATTGACCTCTTATCTAACATGGGCCAGGTGTTTCCAGTCTTCAAGAAGCCAGTTTAGTAGAGAAAACAGACCAGTCCGGTCTTGTGTACTATGTTTAGGATATAGGTAAGCCTGAGCAGCAAAGGGCACAGGGGAGCCCTCAAAGGAGAAGGTCTTGGTTAAAGGAAGACTTACCAGTTAACTAGGGAATGGGGCTTTAGGAAGAGGTCCAAAAAAATTAGATTGTCCTGACTGCCAATCATTTTTCTCCAACTTGCTTACATGTAACAGAGATCAAAAAGCAAGGACTCAATTTAAGTTCTTCCTTAAATTCTTTTCCTTCAATCAGATTTACACTCATATTACAGCACGCAATTGAAAATTCAAAATCCAGAAGAGTAAAAAAAAAAAAAAAAAGTGTGTGCTTGAACTTAGATATGTCTCCTGATAGAGAGTAGATTAGTGATTGTTTGTCTTAATAAACGCCACTTCCTCTTGAAACTGTGCCCAAAACAAACTTAAAAAGTTCCGATTTCACGAAACGTGTCACTTCCTCTCTACTCACAGCCCCCATTTTCCTTCCTTCCCTTGGGTCTCACTTTTTTTTTTCTTTTTAATGTAATGCTTTAGTGTTTGAAATAATACCCCTCTCTGGCAGGCTGAAGTAAAATAACTCCCATTTTTCTGGGGAGAGTTTTGTGATGCAGAAAGTTTTGATCTCAGCCAAGGTCACGGAGAGGGTCAGAAACAACAGAGCTGAGATTCAACTCCTCTCCCAGGGTGCCTCAGTTTGAGTCCCACAGCCGTCTTGGTGCCGTCGTCTGAACTTGGAATGGCCTCCACCCACGCCCAGCCTTCTTTGGTGCCCCCTTCCCTTCCCATAACCTCCACCAGTTACTCAGGGTCCATGGCCAGGATATGCTCAGCCACGTTGCTTGACCTACTTTAGCATTGTCACGCTTCTCAGGGGAACTCTGGGGCAGAGCCATGAAAATGGGGAAAAGCCTCCCTCCTACCCACCCCCAGCTTAGCTTGGACCTGCTTGCGCTGAACAGAGGAGAGAGGACAGAGCAAATGAAAATGACACAAGGGAGGAATGAAGTGACCGCAGCTGGCCTTCAGCAGTGCCGGAGTGACCAATCTGGGACTTCTTGAATGTCTGGGCAAAGACACAAGCACGTGTCCATTTCACATCAACCTTTTATCTGTCTCAAGTCAACATAGGAGCTACTTAGGGAGGAGCCCTATCTTCTGTACTTCTCTAAAGCACCCTGTACTCCTCCCACAAGGGCAGTATAATTAGTAACATAAAAACACTTGCAGGCTACCATCCCCTGTAAGGTGGGCTATTAACTTTTCAGAGGGCGTGAAGAGCTACCACTCTAATTTAAATAAAGCTAATGCCAAGGAACCCACATTTAAAGTTCTAAAACAGCAGCTACGCACCCACCACCACCCACAGATCTAGTGATTGAGATTTTTTTCTTCAGCTTGGCCTATTATTTATTTGGAATCAGAACTGATTTCCAGCTAGATGGTGCAGTCATTCAATCTGACACCTCAAAGCACCTGCCGGTAAAGGTCTACCCCTTTAAAAAGTGTGGGCAAGGTATTAACAGTGACCTCTCATTGCTGTGGGTGGACTTGTGCCAGACCCCAGAGGGCTCCCCAACTGGCTGGAATCACTTACGCTCCCTGCCTGCCTCTCAGACCAGAAACATCTCAATCCATTTCCGAAACAGGAGTAAAAACAGAAGCAGCAGTGATTCCTTCCCAGGACACATTTCTACTGGAGTCCTAGGTTGAACCACTCTGGTACCGCTGGTTATTGCCTTTGAAGCCAAAAATTATGACTTAACACCTGGTCCAGTTTACCGTTGAATTTCCTAAGTGGAAATCTTGGGGAGGAAGCACAGGGGGAGTCCCCGGGGAGAGAGAGAAGAAAATCGAACCACCCTTTCAAAACATAAAATTGAATTAAAAATTAAAAATTACATTTTCACAAAGCCAGACTAAGCAAAAAGTCTCCTTCAAGAATGTCGTCGCTGTATGTCAATTAGTGAGCCTGCTCTTGCGGTGGGTTTTCTCTGCCGCCTCAGAGCCAAATCTTCAGCCTCCCACACAGATCTATGAAATCAATTTTCCTCCCCAAACATGTGGTAACCACACAGAAGTGGAATGAATAAAACTGCTCCCAAAGATGATTTCTGAAGATGACATTCCTACTCTAGTTTTAAGCTTTCTTTCCTGCGGCCAAGTAGGGGCCTGTAAGTGGGGTTGGGTGAGGATTTGGGGCCCAGTTAAATTCTTTTTTTAATTTAAGTTTTTATAGTTTTAACTTAACTTAGTTTTTTGAGAAGAGAAGGGAGCCCAGAGGAGTTGAAGGTATATGAATAAGAAAAGAAAAGCCAATCAAATCAGGACTGTCATCCCTGACAAACGTGCTCATCAATGCCAGAGGGAATCAGGGCTCCCACTCAGCGTCCCCACGCGCCTCTGCTCAGCTGTCCTCTCAGCCCCGCCAGGGCTGAAGGCTACCACCGAGGGTAGCGCGGCTGACATGCGGAACCTGCCACCAATGACGTTCCTCAGGAGCAGGCCCAGCTCAGCCTCAGTGCTAACAATGCCAGGAAGACAAGCGAAAGCCATCCGTCTCCATTCCAGAGACAGTGCTTTCCTCCCATATTATCCTGTCTGTCATGTCCTCATTGGACTCCAAAGGCTTCGCTGTCTCATACATCATCATCATTTTCTCCCCCACAAAGATGGAGAACCCCAGGGAGGGGTCCTCTTTGGCTCACTGTCCCGCCCTGGATGGCCCAGAGCCTCCCCTCTGGTGACAGAAGCAATGCTCAGCTACCAGGGGAGACATTTGCATCCCTATTAGGCCCAAGGCTTTGAAGGTGGAGGAGGAGGGAACTGCCAGCCAGTTTGTAAATCAGAAGTTTAAACAAACTTCCATGATCCCTGGAGGCCTGAGAGCGCTTTTGGGATTCTGACAGGGGAGGGACGAAAAAACACCCAAATCCAGAGCTCAGGAATACACATAGACTTAGACTTGGGAGAGAAAACGATACACTTAGTCTTGGCAGATTACACAGTCTTGTCACTGAAAATTGGAATGTTATTAATAGTTATATCTAATTAAGACTTGGGTGCATGATTTTATGTAATTCTTATAATAGTGTTGTTTTACATTTACAGGACATTTTTCAGGGAACAAAGCTGAAGGTTAGAGGAGCGTCAGAATTAAAAGAACATTTTTGTCTGATTCTAGATCTTGGCACTGACTACTACACGTGTTAGGTGGTCAGATATAGAAACCCTAGAACTTCTGAACGTGTTCTAAGTGATAATGTTAATAGTTATCACCATTGAAACCTACCATGGGTCAGGCCCTTTTCTAACCACCTCACATACACATTCTCATTTAATCTGAGCAGGGAATATCACCCTGAGAGTCAGATATTATTGTTACCACATGCACATTTTATGGCTGGGGAGACCAGGATTTAGAGAAATGAAGTAGCTCTCCAGGTCCTCACCTAGCAGTTGGTGGGCTTAGGATTCAGGCTCAGGAATTCCAGCGTCCATACGTAGCCAGTAGCATCACTGATTTGCTGTGCAGAAGTCTAGACTCTACCAGGAGAACGAGCCAATCTTGCCATATGGGAGTGCAGCTCTCATCACTGGGCTCCTCACCAATGTCAATCTGGATGAAATCAGTAGAGAATACAACTTACCAGACATTTCAAAGGAGCAAACTTGGCACCAAAGCAGGGTGAAGAAGACCCAAGTGTATCCTTTGGTTTGAGGGGGAAGCTTATGAGCTAATGGAGGGGATGAGTTCAGTCCTTTCTTGGCATCACCTTGTGAGGCCACTGCTTGCTACACAACAGGAACTGGCACAGAGGACTGAAAAATCCCAGGGGACTAACTGCTGACAACCAGCAAGTGGGGCTGCAGTTCTTAGGTGTGCCAGGAGGATGGCATTTCAAACCTGGCAGGCTCTAGCATTACCCTGAGCCTCTAAAAACTCAACTAGGTAATCCTGCGATATACAATTTGATCCACTCACTTAGGTAAGGGCTTCTATCATGCTGTGAGATCAGGCAGCAGCAACAGACACTCAACCCAACTCAAAATGATCATAGGAAACTCTGTTAGTTTTCTAATACCTGTCAGTCATTCCTTCCTCTTTCTGGTAATAGAACCCTGATTTTGTTTAGCTAACCCTCCTCCTCACAGTCTGGTGTCTCACTATACCTGTAACAGCAGCCCCATTTCCCTTGCTAACTAGCGGCTAGGGAAAGGATAAGTGATATAATTCTGGCCAATCAGTTGTCAGGGGATGGATGTTGGGGGAAGTGCTGGAAAGGTTTCTACACTGAACCAAAATTAAAAAAAAATAAAAAGACACACAGAGAAAGAAATGATCTTTTTCCTTCTTCTGAAAGTTGTCACATGTCAGAATTTGGTGCCTGGAACTTCAAGGGCCATGTTGCTACCTCCAGCCTTCTCCCCTGAGGCCCAATCCAACACTCCAAGAAAAGCAGGCTTGAATGATGGAAAGAAGGTGAACCCTGAAGGTGTGGCTAAGTCACCAAAGTAACCAGCCGTGCATCTGTCCTACCTTGGACTTTTGAGTATATAGGATAATATATTTTCCTCATGTATCCCCAGAGTTTGGTGTAATGAGATTAAGTGAGACAACCCATACACAGCACTTTCAGCGGTGCCTACCACAGGGGAAACCCTAGCTATTACTCCAGCTCCCAGCTCTGACTTTCCCTATTACCCCTCGAGTAATGCCAGGGCCATCAGTGGAGGCATCAGATCTCCATGACCCATTTCAGTTCTTCAACAAAAATCTCAGAAATGTTCGGCCACAGACAGCCATGGCAACTGTCTAGGTAGAATCTACACAAGGAAAAGTTCAGAGATCGGAGCTCAAACTACCACCTTATCTCACCAGACTACAAATCATAAAAACCCACAATAAAGGACATGGTTTAGAGATTTGCTGTAAATTTCCTGGCCTTGTTTATTAATTGAGTCAAAACCGAAAAGCAGTGTCTCTCCTTTTCTTTGTAAACTATACACTTTGGAAAGAAAAAGGAATAATATTCTCACTCAATATGCATGTTATATAAAATAATAAATAAAAATTATAGATTCTTTGAAAAGGGTGTGATTTAAAGTGAGATTCTGGCAACAGCTTTAAAGTCATACGAAATTTCACTTACGGCTAATTAGAAGATTCTTAAGCAAATCTTCCACCCGTTAGATTAGACAATAAAGATTTTTCACAGCTGCTATAATATTGAGTTCTCTTTTTCTCATTTTAACAAAACAAACTAGAACAATATCATTGATCAAAAGTCTTTATTCAGTCCTACAAAATTAGTAGCATGGAGACGAAGAGGGAGAAGTATGGACTCTCCTGCCACTCTGCCCCTGCCCTGCTTTGGGATCTGGCCTGGGTTTCTCTCCTCAATGAATGGAGGAGATAAATTAAATCAGCATTTCTCAATCTCTGCACTACTGATGCTTTGGACAAGATGATTCTTTAGCTGTTGAGCAGCAACCCTGCTCTCTACCCGTTAGACAGCAATAACACCCTCCCACCCCAGTAGAGATCATTAAACATGACTCCAGCCATTGTCAAATGTCCCCTCGGGGGCAGTAGCACACTAGCTGAGAAACACAGAATTAGATGAGGTGCATCATGAATGTCAGCAAGGGCCAAGCTGTTAACAAATGAGATAAGTAGAACAAATAAAAGGAAGGCAAATGCAAGAGCAACTATCTTATCCAGAGGGAGGACACCCCTCATCTCCAGCGGATTCTCACCATGTCTTACAATTGTTTAAAAGTAACAAGAATTCCTTGATTATGTGAAATTGCATAGCTATTTTATTTTATTATATTTTATTATTCTTTTAATCCTGGCAAATCATTGCTTACAGCAGGTAGGAAGCTGGGTTCTGGACCTAGAATGTCTGGATTCAAATCCCAGGTCTGCTTCTTAATAACTAATTTGGGGCAACTTCTTTAACATCTTTTCATCTTGGTTTTATTACCTATAAAATAAAGATAATAAAAGTACTCATTTCGTAATATTATTGTCAGATTTAAATGATGCAGCACATGTAAAAGACCTAGGAAAATGCGCATAGTACATGCACAATAAGTATTACTATTGTTATCCTTAAGATATCAAAACAATGTAAACAAAATGAAATACATATACAGATCAGACTCAGCCTGGAGGCTACAACTTTACAACTCTGGACTATAAGATTTCATGAGTCTGTTCAGCTGCCCTAAGGTTTGATGATTTCATTATGAAAGCAAAAACACCAACAACACTGATCAACCTCTGATTAGTTCAGTACAGTGTAATTGAGAAGATAGAACTCTGCCAGAATATGTGTTCTTAGAGGTCAGGAAGAGAAGACAATATTTTCTTTCCCTTTAAGAAAATATTAATTTTTGTCTCTCTTTTTTAAAGTAAATGCATGAGAAAAGCATCAAATTTGGAATCCACCATTCTCAACAGTAACCTCTGAACAGATGCCATGACAACACTATGAGTTATTATTTACTTTTTAGCTAAAACAAATCAAAAATTATAAGTTGGTATCATTAGCCCAATTGCTTTTCAGTGAGATGGCTCATAGAGGCAATAATAGATTGGTTTCTCTAACCTTATCCTCCCGCTGTAAACCAACATATTCGCTCCTGATCAATACTTTGATCTGAGTTGCTTATAACTCTGTCAGACCTGAGTGCCTGCTTTACTTTAGGATAGGGAAATGAGAATAGTTTTGCAAAATTTAAGTTGAGCATTAAATTGTCCTGAGTGAGTTGTTATTCTGGTCAAGAGCCACATAACCATACCAGTATTACAGAGGATTATAAGAAACTAAAGGGCAGACCTGAATAAGTGCCCTATTGCCTTTATTAAAGCTCTGTCATGGAGGCATGGAATATAACCCAGTCATGATACATCGTGTGTTTGAATTACATTTCAGGGAAATGACTTAGGAACATGGCGTTTGTGTTTTCAAGTAAAGTTCACACCATTTGACCCATAACTCCTCTTCCAGGAATCTGTTCTAAGGAAATATTCAGAAGCTGGAACCAAGGTTTATGCATAGAGATTTCTATGTAATGTCTTTTATCATAGAAAAAGTAAGTACCAACTTAATGAACATTATGAGAAGAACATAAAGTAAAGCCCCATGATAGATTATTATGAAGCCAAATATAATTGGTGTTTTAAAGAGTACTTTCCTATATGGAAACATACTTAGTAAATAATGTATAGAAAAGGGTGATAAAAATTGTATATGCAGCATCGACAGGTTATTGTTTAGGATAGCAGATTCCAAATACTAATTGTATGTACATGTATTTATGAAAATATTGTACATCAAAATGTGAATGCTGGTTATTTGGGAGTAGAATTATGTGTAATCTTTATTTCTATTTATAAATGTCTCTGCAGTCTCTTAATCCTTATTGACCTCAGGGTTGTCACAGGCAATTGGGCACATTGGACTCACCAAAGGGCATCAAGCTCACAGGGCATTCTCATTCATATACTTATTCACCACTTCTGTTCTGAGAAGGATCTTTTTTCAATTTGTATCTTTACAATGATGCCGCACATGACACTGGAGCCCTATTGGATTTATATAACAAAAAAAACCATAATATAAAAAAATAATAGCTATCAGTACCCGGGTGGATAAGAGTTTATGGAGGAGGAAAGGACTGAGGTTTATACAATTTAGAGACTTCTCGTTGTCATAATAATACAAACTTTTAATTATAAAATTAGTCACAGATGTGAGTTTCAATTTAAAATGAGAAAATAAACCAAAAAAAAAAAACATTCCTAGAGTCTTAGAGACTTTAGAGATTAAATCCTTTCTCTCTGGATAAGTTACATGGATGTGCTTCCCAATTGCACCCTGGCTGCCTTCCCCATCGGGACACACTACAACTACCAGCAACTGTCAGCTTTGGGCAGGATCTGTGCAAGGGAGCTTAAGCTTCATTAGTGCCACAGTAAATCTGGCTGTGATCTTTGAGAGAAATAATGGCATGTATTCATAGCCAAGCCTTAGTTCACAAGTGAATTTATCTAATACCATGGTCCCAAGTCAAATAGTCCAGAAAGCATCTTGGTTTTCCAGCATTACCAAAAGGACCATTTTATTTCAATTTAACAGAGGCATTCAATAAACATTCATTAACATATCGATTAAAATCTGGGAAGTTTCCTCCTGTAATCAAGGATATAGCTATCTTCTGTTTAATATTAATTAATTTTTAAAGTTTTGTCATTTTAAAACAGAGTCAGTCTTTCTGGAGCCTTCTGCCATACCTAGAATTCTCTACAGCAGTACAGCAAAGAAAACCTTCTACAGAAGTTGGCACCATCTCATAAGACCCAAGAAATGACCTAGGGATTTAGAGCAGCTCTACCCCTAGTAATCACACTAGATTCCTATCACAGAGAGGGGGCAGCAGAGGAGTGGTCCTTCAATCAAAATGAAATGAAACAAAGCAAAAATCCAAAAGTCAGCGAAAACAGACTCTCCTATAAATACCACCAGTCAACATCCAACCCCAAAGTTTCATTTAGACCAGTAGTTTTTCAGTATTTTCAGAAAAAGAAAGTTTTCTAAACTAAACCTTATATTGAACTCCAATATAAAAATGAACAAGTAGTTTCAATGTTACCCAAAATGTTAAAAAAAAAAATCCAAAAGTCAAACTACCTTCAATATGTCATTCCAACACATCATGTTACATGTTCTTATCTCAACTGACTATTAAATCATTTTAAATTTGGCAATGGCATATGTGCACTACCTGGTTTTTCACATTGGACATACACAAGGCTGAATTGCAAAAAAAAAATGCCAGTGTAGAGTTGTAATAGTCTGATTCAGTGTCATTTACATAAGACATTCAAATTTGTGTACAAAATGGAAAAATGCATCATAAATATGATTGAAAGACAAATGATATGATCTGGAGGAAAATATTCAAAACATGTGTAATAGACAACATGTAAAACTGGGATTCCAGAAGAAGAAAAGAGAATGGGCATAAGAAACGTTTGGAGAGATAATGGCTAAGACTTTTTAAAAACTATCGAAAGCTATCAGCCTATGGATATGAGGTCAACAAACTCCAAACCATCTAAAGACAAAGAAATCCATGCTCAGTCAAACTTCTGCAAACGAACAAAACAAAACAAAAGAAACTCTTGAAAGTAGATAGGGGCTGGGGGGCTGGATGGGAACACGTATGTAATACAGGGAAACAACGATAAGAATGGTCATTTTACAAAGAGGTGGCCAACGTAGAGAATGTTTGGTAAAGCTTTGTACTGAGTATTTTCTAAATAAGGTAAATTTTATCTACAATTTCCCATTTTCCTTCTATACAGTGGCTTTAAGAGTGACTTTGGGTTACCCTGTAGAGGACCTAATTCTAAACCAACAGAAGGAAAAATGAAAGAAAGAGCACTTGCTAATTTTATGTGTTTGTAAGTGTATGGAAATCTATACAGAGGGATAGTACCATGCCTGCTTGTGTGTATCTGGGTTTGTGCCTGTGTGTAAACATGTGTGTATGTGTGTGTGTGTTTCTGTGTGTATACACGTATCTTGTGTGTGTCTCTGTGTGGTTTGCTTCTGTGTGTGTATCTATGTTTATATCTGCTATGTGACTGGCTAAAAATAATTCTGTTTACCATTTTTCCTTCACAAAAAAATGGAATCATATCATACTGTCTTAGTAAGGGGCCTTTGGCACATATCATGGCATAAATGTTATAGTCAACCTGACCTGTCAGATAACTCAGGGCCCAGAAGCCAGGAAGCTTGATCATCCTGGGACTCAGAGCCTAATACAAGTGGTGCCAGAAAAATAGTGGAATGGGGAAGTTGCCTCATTTGCCCCGAGGAACAATGTTTTAAATAGGCTGCTAACATGGGACAATGACCCAGAGCTGAGATCTCACTAGCACTAGCCCTTTCCTGGTGAACAGAAGCCCTTAGTGCAAGAGCAAAAGAAAGCTCAGGTAGTCAAATCTTCATGGCTAGGTGGTCTAGTCCAGTGGTACTGAGCGGTCACGCCAGACACGGCCTCTCTGGGTTTTAGTGCACGTCCTGGCTGTGTGACTTTAGGCAGGCAACCTAAACTTTCTGGGCCTCTGTTTCCCCAACTGTAAAATGGGGGTAATAATGGAGGCTCCCTAATAGTGGTATAGTGAGCATTAAATGAGCAAATGCATGTATATCACTGGAATAGTGCCTGACACATAAATGGTGATGTCTATGATTTAGGAGAGGTGGACAGAGATGTGAATGGACCAGGACCAGCCATGGGCTGATGTTCACCAGACTGGATAATAGACACGCGGAGCCCTGCTTTTATAGTATATTCAAGTTTCTATAATAAAAATGCTTTTCAAAAGGCACTCTGTAAGTATCAACTGTTTTGATAGAAACTGCTAAGTCACAATATTGTATGGAGAAAAATAGGGTGTCAGTACACAAAGTAGCTCTTACAGGAACTGTATTAAAGGGCCGCCACACTAGGTAGGCTGAGAACCACTTGTAGATGATGATACACAGGCCCTCAGTTCTGGCTAAGTGGTAGGATTCTGGAGGCTTTGGATAGGTGTTGACCACTCCTGCCTCTCTCCCACCTCCTGAAATTTTTTCTATCAGGCAGCTTTATGAATGTCTGAAATATTTTCATTAAAGCATTCCCTTAAGCTTTTAAAACCTAGTCTAAAGTGCTGGCAGCTGATTTATTTTGTTATTTTTGGCAACACAATCTGTACCTTCTAATGGGGATCCCTCGAGGATCCAAGGATGTGCCATTGAGCCCATCTTCCCTGAAGACAAAGGCAGAGAAGCTTTCAGAAATTAATGCTATATAGGAAGTGAATATTTAGCCCCAACTTGTATTGCCTTTTCTCCTGCAGATGCCCCAGAATATATGAACCCATAACTGGTTAGTGTGGGCGGCTAGAGGAAAAAGAGGTTGATGTGTCTGAGATGGGTTTTACACTGCCTGACCTTTCTTCAAATAGATTAACCTGTTGCCCAAGTCATGCTTCTACCAGCTCCTTTCTCCTTCTTTCTTTTTTTTTTTTTTTTTTAGTTTCTTATGTAAATTTTTTTTTTTTATTATTTTTTTTTTTTGTAAGACAGAATTTATTCACAGAAAAGAAAGAAAAGAATACAGAAAACATTAAGGCATCTGTTAGAGGGAGAAAATTCTAGTGGGGAGAGAGAAGCTCTCTCCGTTTCTCTCCCAGTCTTTC
>CAUYON010158092.1:0-10380 GCA_963573935.1 Arctocebus calabarensis | reverse complement strand
CTAGGGAGGCTGAGGCAAGAGAATCGCTTAAGCCCAAGAGCTGGAGGTTGCTGTGAGCAGTGTGACGCCACGGCACTCTACCCAGGGCGATAAAGTGAGACTCTGTCTCTACAAAAAAAAAAAAAAAAAAAAAAAAAAAATGACATTTTATCTCCAAACCCATCTGTATCATGCTTTGTTATCGGTGCAACTCTAAAGGTCTTCTCTACTGTCCTCTACTCCCACATCCATCTGCCATCCATAACCTTACTTATTATCACTTTTTTCAATGACAGGAAGCCTCTGAGAATGGAAAATTAAATCAATGGCCATATATTGTTGAAACGATTCTGAGTAGGAAGGAACCTGTCCCCCTGGCTACCAGGAGCACAAGACTTGAGCCAGTAATACATGTCCACAATATAAGCCTGGATAACAACACTGTAATGGAACAGTCCTCCTGCTGGAATAGTTTTTACATTGGAGAATTTGGAGTGTTAAAATCAGAAACATTTCTAGAAACTATGGAATATTAGGAACAAAAGTCAACACCCCTTTTTGCCTAAGTTTTTTTACATATGCAATGAGGGAATAATAATACCTATGGTAAAAGGCTATTGCAAGGATTCTACGAGTTAATGTGAAATGCTTAAAACAGGCCTGGCGTAGTGGCTTATGCCTGTAATCCTAGCACTCTAGGAGACTGAGGCAGGAAGATAGCTTGAGCTCAGGAGTTCAAGACCAGCCTGAGCAAGAACGAGAACCCATCACTACTAAAAATAGGAAAAATACTAGGTAGGCATTGTGGCAGGCACCTATAGTCCCGGCTACCAAGAGGCTGAAGCAAGAGGATTGTTTGAGCCCAGGAGTTTAAGGTTGCTGTGAGCTGTGATGAACTCTAGCCTAAGGCAACAGAATGAGACTCTATCTCAAAGGAAAAGAAAAGAAATGCTTAAAACAGTGGTTAGCACATAGTGAGCACTCAATAAATCCATTCATTCAGGAAATGTTTATTGAATATAGTTGTAGCTCAATATATGCCAAGTTTTAGCCTAGGGGATACTAAAGTCAACAAAATGGACCAAGTCCCTGGTTTCATGGAGTATTCTTCCTGGTGGGAGGAAGCTAATAATAATGAATACATGTTTGGGGGTTTTTTGCTGTGAACTGAATTGTGCCCTCTGCCAAATTCATATGTTGAAGCCTTGACCACCCAAGCAATGTTACCTAGTAATGGGCCTTTGGAGAATAATTAAGTTTAGATGAAGTCATGAAGAAGGTGAATCCCTTGTGGTGGGATTCATGTCCTTTTAAGAAGAGGAAGAGTTACCAGAGCTCTCTCTGCAGGATGCGAGGACAGTGCAAGAGGTCAGCTGTCTGCAAGCCAGGAAGAAAGCACTCATGGGAACCAAAGCTGTCATCACCTTGATCTTGGATTTCCCAACCTATAGAACTGTGAGACATTCAGTCTGTGGTAATTTGTTATATTGTTTGTTTTTGGTTTTGGTTGATGTTTGGGTACTGGTTTGTTGGTATTTTGTCATAGTAGCCTGAATGACTAATATAGATTTATATGTAAATATATCTTTGGATAGGAATCTTTTTTTTTTTAGAGAGAGAGTCTCACTTTGTTGCCCTCAGTAGAGTACTGTGGCGTCACAGCTCACTGCAACCTCCAGCTCTTGGGCTTAGGCAATTCTCTTGCCTCAGCCTCCTGAGTAGGTGGGACTACAGGTGTCTGCCACAATGCCCGGCTATTTTTTGTTGCAGTTTGGCTGGGACCGGGTTCGAACCTGCAACCCTCAGTATATGGGGCCAGCGCCCTACCCACAGAGCCACAGGCACCGCCTCCAGATAGGAATCTTGCAGGAGCCGCACAGCTGTATGTTCTACCCCTGGAAAGAGTCCTAAACTGCAGTATGGTGAGGTAAGGAGCCTGTGATTTCTGTTCCAGCAATGGTACCCATTCTCCACGGTATAGCCTTGGAGAAGCCATTCAAATCTCACCTTAAATTCCTGCATCTGTAAAATAGTAGTCTAGATGATCCCTGAAATTTTTGATTCTGCCCATCTTACGGTTGAAGTAACAGTCCACCTTCTAGGTAAATTGCACATACAGGTGTGCTAATGCTTCGGATAGCAGAGAGGGTGTCCTTAGAGTAGACAATGACTATCCTATTTGTTATTTTCAAATGGAAAATTAATTAAATCCCTAAATTTGGATTTGGTTTCCTAGTTAACAGTGATTTCTTTCCTGAAAAGAACTAGTGCATGTTAGACAGAAAAGCTCCTTCTGATCCTTTTCCACCCTCTTCCTCGGATAATTGTTAACTCTGACTGTGCAGTTCTCCTAGAGTCTCTTCCTGTCCAGGTCACAGCCTAGAGAAAGGAGCTAAGGGTTTCCTTGAGGTTCTTTTGATAAATGACTGACAGCTGATTGAGCCATTCTCATTTCACTTATTTTTCTCTTTCACAGACAAACTGTAGAGGGTATAACAGCACAAGATAACTGTTTTTTAATGATTCAGACATTTTATAAAATTTGATTCTTTCTGCCTCTCTTATGTCTGAAAGCTTTCACTGGGGTGTCTTGGATGCAAAGATTTATTCAGTTCTTTTGCTTTTGGATTCTCCAAATTCTTTGAGCAAGTGATAGCCTCTAGGAATGTATCCAAGGAAGCATCTTATCACTTTCATCCTTTGATCCCTAGGCACTTTTCACTACCAAATACACTAAAAGAAACAAGAATCTTCTCCCGTTAGCTCCCTGGTGCCCTGGAATTGAGAGATAATCACAAAGAATTCAGAGCACATCACAGAATGGAACTAACTGTCAGGCAGCTTGTGACGCAGAAATATTTTTTTCTGGTGATGAGATTAGAAGAATTTTCATATAACTGGCAGACTGCTGAACAATCCATTTGATAGTAGATGGTTTCTCAAAAAGGAAATAGAAATGGGACTTTAAAATATAAACAATACGCCCAATCACAGTCTTTTTTTTTTTTTGAGACAGAGCCTCAAGCTTTCACCCTGGATAGAGTGCCGTGGCATCACAGCTCACAGCAACCTCCAATTCCTGGGCTCAAGCAAGTCTCTTGCCTCTGCCTCCCAAGTAGCTGGGACTACAGGCGCCCGCCACAATGCCCGGCCATTTTTTGGTTGCAGCCGTCATTTTTGTTTGGTGGGCCCGGGCTGGATTCGAACCCGCCAGCTCGGGTGTACGTGGCTGGCGCCTTAGCCCGTTGAGCCACAGGCGCCGAGCCCCAATCACAGTCTTAAGATAGATGCAAATAAAAGTGACAGGAGTTAGCAGATGGGCAAGCATAAAATAACTAAATAACCTCCTCTATTGGCATTCTTACCTAGAGGTAGTAGGAGTATAATTTGCTGTAGGGAATTTGACAATATCTAACCAATTTTTATAGGGTACAAAGCCTCAAATTCAGTAGTTCCACTTTTAGGAATTTATCCCACAGCTAATTCAGATGTGCTCAAAGATTTAGGTATATAGAGTTTAGGTATAAAGGACACCATTTAGGTATAAAGGACATCATTATTAGTAAGAACAAAAAAAAATCAGAAACTTAAGTGTCTCTGAAAAAGATTGGTTAAACAAGTTAATAAGCTGGAGTATATCCATATAGTGAAACACTATTAAAGAATGATTTCCATGATGTATTGCCAAAGGGAAAAGATGAGGAAACACAAGTAGGTAATTTCATTGGCTAATGTACGGAAATTAGTGACACGGTTTGCATCTGCAGGTTGAATCTAGGGAGGAAATTAGGAAATAGTTTTTTGTTATACTTCTTTATCTTCCATTGTATATCTTTTAAAAAACTTTTGTACTATTTGTGTGTATGTTTGTGTGTGTGTATTTTTTTTAAATTAATTACAATTTTAACAACCACAATAGCGAAAAATTTATAGAAAAAATAGCTGCCAGGTGCGTGGCTCATGCCTGTAATCCTAGCCCTCAGGGAGACTGAGGCAGGTGGATTGCCAGAGCTCACAGGTTCAAGATCAGCCTGACCCAGAGCAAGACCTTGCCTCTAAAAATAGCGGGGCATTGGGTACTGGTTTGTTGTACATGTTATGGTGGGCACCTGTAGTCCCAGCTACTTGGGAGGCTGAGGCAAGAGAACTGCTTGAGCCCAAGAGTCTGAGTTTGCTGTGAACTATGATGCCACAGCACTACCAAGGGTGACAAAGTAAGAATCTGCTTTCAAAAAAAAAAAAAAGAAAGAAAAAGAAAAAGTAGCTTACATTCACATTATTGTTTGTTGTATTTCAAGTGCTGATTTTCTAAACACTTTGCATGTATTATTTGATTAAATTCAACCATGAACTTGTAAGGTACATGCTACTATCATCCCTATTTCACACGGTGAAAATTGTGGTAGAGAAAGAGTGACTACCCAAGGATTTCCACCTAGTTAGTGGCAGAGCTGAGATTTGAATCCAGGCAGCCCGGTTCCAGGGACCACACTGTTAACTACCATCCTATACTGCGCCTATATAATCTCAGATCTCTGGAATGAACTTGTAATTATAGCATAGCTCATATGAAACTCAGATAGATGAATGAAAAACATCTCACTTCTTTATTTTCTGACTCTGAGGCCCCATCCAGCTTGATTGGCAGAAATTGTACTCTCTGCCCTTATTGGGACTTCTCTCTCCAAGAGTTATGCAAGGTCCTGGAGTCTTACATAGCACCAAAGCTTGACAAAAGGCCCTGCTAGTTGTCAGTCCATTACAATTACCACAGAGATGTCCACTGGCCCAGTCCAACCCCGGTCTGGCACACCTATTCTCACCTCCAAACTTCTTTATATTCTTCAGAAATTTTCTCCTTCTCTCTTGCTGATGACTTCAAAGATATTGATAATAATTTCTTCAATTCTGAAAAAGATATTGATAATAATTTCTTCATTCTGAAAAATATCTCTAAGGTAAGAAATTACTAAGGACATATCTCATATGCTTAGGTCAAAAGGGGAGAGAAAATATAGGAAATAGACAAAGAAACTAATATTTTAATAGATTATCCTGCATAGAGTCATGATTAAGAAAAAATTAGAATAATTTTGGATTTGGAACTTACCCTCCTTCATCAAATTTCCCTCTGCAAGTGTTGGGTTTTGAGTGTTATGGAATGGTGATTGCAATAAACAAACTATGTCTTTCATGGGTAGCAGATTTGGACTGAGGCGTAGAACAGTTAACACTTGCAGTTTGGGTGCAAAAGTAGACAGAGTACATGTTTCATAAGGGACAAAGAACTGATGAGAAAAGAGGACAATCTTCCTTTACACCTTAAAATTTCTCAAATAAGAATCAGCCAAGTCCCTGCGCCCTCCCCCCCCCACTCAGCTATCTAACACTTAAGTGCAGAAAGGAAGACAAGATTGGAATCCAAAGAAGGAAGTATTAGAATCCAAGGGGCTAGGATGAAAGAGAACATATTTAAAGAGAAACCAGATTGATACCAGAACTTTGGGATGGCTATAGGAGGCAGGAAAAAGGAAATGTATGATCTTAGATAGAATCTTTTGATTATAGGAGCTTGAGTAAGAGATCTGCCCCAAATTCCATCTGCCATTAATGAAAACAGAAAGGAAATATGTAAGGAGAGCCAAGCCATGGGGAAATAGTCCAAGATGGGTGTGCCTCCTGTGTATTTAGTAATTATGTCCAGCTCAGCAAATCTGAGTTTCTTTATTCCTTGAGCTACTGTCCATTTTAATGAGTGGGGAACGTTTGAGCTTGAACGGTCCCAAAACTCAAAATCCATATGTGAAGACAATGAGCATCAGTCTTTGTCTAAGTTATGTAGAGGAAAAATAGCTGCACACTGGCTTGTATTTGCTTGTGAGCACTCTTGGTGGCTAATTCCTGGTCCTTTGCTCCACCTACTGGATATCCAGACTAGAGAGGCTCTGGAAGAGGTTCAGTGAAGAAGAAGGGTACTTCTGGTAACTTTCAGTCAGTTTCTACACTGTTGTCAGTTTCTATGCTTATGATGCCCTGTTGTACCCCAACATGTCCTTATTTAAATTGATTAAATTCTTTCATTTATTTACATTGAAACCAATTGTGTATCTGTGAGTCAGCAGAGTCTAATGCATTTCTTTTCTCTCTTCTTAGTATATAAATAACACTATATAATCAGGAGACCCATATTAGCACAGGAAAATATTTTCTACTCTTAATTACATCCTCTGATGGCCAAATTCAATCAAACCTCAACAGGGTCATTCAATTAAATAATGACCCACCTACTTACCACTTTAGGGACTCCTTTGAGCAATAATTGGTTAAAGAGTCATTAGGCTCTTTTTAAAAAACGTTTCACATTCAGTTATAAAAACAGATGAAATAACATTGAAAAGCATGGCAAAGCTAAGAATTTTAGCTACAAAAAGATTCAAAGCAGAGTGTTACACAAAATCCACATGTGAAGACAAAGAGCATCAGTGTAGGTTTCAGCCATTAGAGTATACAATATAAATTCAACAATTTATTGTCTACCATGCCCTTTTTGGTCATCAGCCTTAAAAATCAATCCAATCATTATTCTTTATTCCTTATCTATATTTGATTGATTTTTGTTGTGAGTTAGAATTGTGTCCCCAAAGCATTCATATGTTGAAGTCCTAACCCCTAGTTCCTAAGAATGTGATCTTATTAGGAGACAGGGTCTTTACAGATGTAATCAAGTAAAAATAAGGTCATTAGGTGGGCCTTAATCTAATATGACTGGTGCCCTTATAAAAAGGGGACATTTGGGGACAGACATGCACAAAGGGAGAACATCACATGAAGATGAAGATGACTCTCTACCAAATGAAGGAGAGAGGCTGAAAACATATTCTTTCCTCATAGCCTACAGAAAGCACTGACTCTGCCAATTTCTTCGTCTTAGACTTCTAGCCTCTAGAACCCTGAGACAATAAATTTCTGTTGGTTAAGTCACCCAGTTTGTAGTACTTTGTTGTGGCAGCTCTAGCAAACTAATACAATTGCCTCATGCAATGGAAGAAGCCGTTCTCTTGAAAAAAATGAAATAAATCCATCAAACGCTAGAATTGGAAGGGATCTCAGAAAACATCTTGCTCAACTCCCTTGTTTTGCAATAAATGCCTAAGGTCACACAGCAAAGTAGTGACTTAGTCATCCTTTTAGCTCAACTTTCAGTCCATCAGTGTGCTTCAACTGACTAGTCTGCCAACTATTTCAAAGATGGTGGCAAAAATCAGCCAGTGATGGTTGGGATTACATCTAAAACTTTGGGAAAGAACTTTCTGGGGGACAATATACAAGTGCAAGTACCTCCTAAAAATTTACTAATGGAACCATGTGATAGATAGGAGCATTAATTGATGGCTAGACTCCAGCCAGAAGATTGATACCCAGAGAAGTAGCTAGACAGGTAACTTGACCTCTGGTTGAGCCTATAGGATCCATTACCCCTCCAGACAAGACTTGGCTGTGGTGAAGATCTGTCTGGGGTAGGAAAGCTGTCCCACTCCACTAAAGATGACTCACCAGAGCAACTTAATCATCTCTAGGTTAGAAGCTCAGGTTTATGGGTGCAGGGTGGGCGCTAAGGGAAACAGAGACTGAGTAATGCTTTATAGTGACTATAGAGACTTATTCTAATAGTAAGCAGGCTGTTGATTAAAGTGTATGACACAAGTAATTGCTGGAGATCCTAAACCGGCTATCGCTCAGAATTACAAAGATCTATCTAATGTCAGACAAAAAACCCAGTTTCAGCTCGGCAACAGAGGCCTTTGAGAAGTCTCCAGGAGTAATTGGCACTTAATCAATGCAATCATTATCACAGCACATGGCTCCTGCGGCTCCAGGTCTCCCTGCAACCACTGAACTGCAAAAAGAAAGAAGATGTCTGTATAATTTTAACACCAACGACATTACAATCCCACACTAGGTAGGAGAGGAAATAATTTCACTACTATAGTTTCACTATATATTTGGAAAATACAGGTTCACTGTCACTAAGAATTCAGTCTTATATTATGATGATACAAACGGTGATGGACATTTTCCCTTTACAGAGGCCTAATCAGCATTAATTTTGATAGCTAGGAACGTAAAATCTACTTCGGTATTTGCTTTTCATTTAATCGTCTTCTAAACCCTCTGTGAAAGATATACAACTATCATGTACCATAATAATTAATAAAAGTAATAAAAAATGAAGTGAACTCTCCATGAAATGATGGGAGGAGCATGAGTGTTCCTCACTTGTGAGACATGGAAGGAGCACAGGCTGCTTATGATTGAGGAACAAAGAAGTGTTGATTTTGCTCTTGGTTTTGTTTCATAAAGAGTTACCATTGGGCAATCAAACAGGGTATTTAAAGGAGAATATATGTCTCTTGGAGAGTAGACTCTATTTTTAGGTCTCTATTCTCTCTCCTTTTCCCAGCAGGAGTTTGCAGTTAACTTTCACCTATCTTTAAAAAGCAACTGGAAAAAATAAAAGGCTCAGGTTCCCCTCTCAGCAACTTACAAAAGTCTTTCATGCATAATGGATGAGAGGAAGTGGGGAGAAAGAAAAAAGCATCCTAGAATTTAAGGACCCATAAGATGTTTTCTTAGATGATGGCCGTCTATTTCACTGTTTTCCAAAGGATACTCTTTGTTTTTGTTTTGTTTTGTTTTTTGTGTGTGGTTTTTTGGCCGCGGCTGGGTTTGAACCCTCCACCTCCGGCATATGGGGCTGGCGCCCTACTCCTTTGAGCCACAGGCACCGCCCCCAAAGGATACTCTTAAATTACCTACAGTGGAATAAACTGCAGTGTTGACAATGTAGATTATCAGGCCTTTAATTACATCTGAATCAGAATTGATGAAACTGGGACCCTGGAATCTACATTTTTTTTTTTTTTTTTGAGACAGAGCCTCAAGCTGTCGCCCTGGGTAGAGTGTTGTGGCATCACAGCTCACAGCAACCTCCAATTCCTGGGCTCAAGCGAGTCTCCTGTCTCTGCCTCCCAAGTAGCTGGGACTACAGGCACCCGCCACAACGCCCAACTATTTTTGTTTGGGTTGCAGCCGTCATTGTTGGTTGGCGGGCCCAGGCGGATTCGAACCCGCCAGCTCAGGTTTACATGGCTGGCGCCTTAGCCCGCTAAGCCACAGGTGCCGAGCCCTGGAATCTACATTGTTAGCAAGCGTCTCCAGAGATTCCTGTATACCACGTCTGACAATTAAGTTTGTGAACTTGCCACCCTGCACTTCTGTTGGCAGTACTCTACAAACAACTGGGTAGGTTTTGGTAACTTTGGTATATCACTGTGTAACAGCTGTTTCATGTCAACGTGAGGCAGTGTCTTGCTGAGTGGCATTCACTGTTATTGTATGTTTTTATGTGCCGTCATGAGAATGGTGGAGATTGAATGAGAGCGACAAGCAAACATTAAGTTATTTGTTAAACTTGGCCAGACAGGAAGTGAAATCAGGGACATGTTCGTCCAAGTTTATGAAGATAATGCTTATGAAGAAAACAACAGTGTATAAATAGATTAAACATTTTTCTGAGGGGAGAGAAAGCATCACTGATGAGAGGTAAGGGAGGCCAGTAACAAGCAGAACTGATGAAAACATTGCAAAAATTCATTGAATTCTGTAGCAAAATCATTGACTGACTGTGAGAAGCATAGCAGACCAAATAAGCATCAATAGAGAGAGTTAGGAAAATCTTAACTGAAAGTCTTGGCATGAGAAAGTGCATGCAAAAATGGTCCCCAAGGAGCTCACTGGTGAACAAAAGCAAAGGAGAGTCAAAGTTTACCAAAACCTTTTGGAGAGGCAAGATGATATTTTGGGCCATGTTATCACTGGTGATGAAACAGGCATGTGCCAATACAACCCTGAAACAAAGTGTCAAAATGAACAGTGGAAGTCAGCCAATTCTCAACAACCAAAACAGTTCTGTCCCCCCAAATCTAGAGTCAAAACCTTTTTTTATATCAGAGGGATTATTCATTATGAATTTGTACCAACTGGACAGTTAACCAAAGTTTACTATTTGGAAGTGCTGAAAAAGCTATGTGAAAAAGTAAGATGAAAAACACCCGAACTGGCTCAGCGCCTGTAGCTCAGTGGGCTAAGGCGCTAGCCATGTAAACCTGAGCTGGCGGGTTCGAATCCAGCCTGGGCCCGCCAACCAACAATGACAGATGCAACCCAAACAAAAAAAAGTAGCCGGGCATTGTGGTGGGCGCCTGTAGTCCCAGCTACTTGGGAGGCAGAGGCAGGAGACTCGCTTGAGCCCAGGAATTGGAGGTTGCTGTGAGCTGTGATGCCACAACACTCTACCCAGGGCGACAGCTTGAGGCTCTGTCTCAAAAAAAAAAAAAAAAA
>CAUYON010158091.1:0-15875 GCA_963573935.1 Arctocebus calabarensis | reverse complement strand
AAAAAGCAAACTACCTGGCATTCAAATTAACTAGAATGTTGTTATATATTGACAGACATTTTAGAATATTCTAAGCCAATAGTATTTACAAATATTTTCTATTTAACTTTATTTATTTATTTATTTTTGAGACAGAGTCTCAAGTTGTTACCCTGGGTAGAGTGCTGTGGCATCACAGCTCACAGCAACCTCCAATTCCTGAGCTCAAGCGAGTCTCCTGCCTCCGCCTCCCAAGTAGCTGGGACTACAGGCGCCCGCCACAACACCTGGCCATTTTTTGGTTGCAGCTGTCATTGTTGTTTGGCGGGCCCTGGGGCTGGATTCGAACCCGCCAGCTCAGGTGTACATGGCTGGTGCCTTAGCCCGTTGAGCCACAGGTGCTGAGCCTCTATTTAACTTTATTTTTCATTAAGCCTAAGTGTTTGATGTGTATATATTGAATCTGGATATCCCTGCCAATAGATTTAAAGAAATTTAAGGAAATTCTTAAATTTAAGATATTTCCTTAAATTTCTTTTAACTTTTCTATATTTTGGCTTTTAAAAAATATTCAACTCTTCACATCACCTGAGTTTAGTATAAGAAACTAGATAATTTCTTCTATACTACTAATAAATTTTCCTCAACATTTATTTTAAAATCTTTCTATACCCAGCTATGTGCCAATACAGCCCATGTCGATATTCCCAACCAGTCAGGAAACTGAGATGGGAGAATCATTTGAGGCCGGGAGCGTGGGGCTGCAGTGCACCATGATCGTGTCTGTGACTATCCACTGCTCTCTACCCTGAGCAACACTGTGTCTCCTTGTCTCTTTTAAAAAAAAAAAAAACTTTCTATATCCAATTGTTTTTAGTAAATATTTCATACATATTTCTATATTTCCTATTCTGTTGTTCTATGTTTCTATTTATGTCAGTACTACACCCTGTTCTAAAGGTATTTTCCCCCTTTTCCTTTTTGAGACAGAGTCTCACTCAGTCACCCTGGGGTTGAGTACCATGACATTATAGCTCAAAGCAACCTCAAACTCTCGGGCTCAAGAAATCCTCTTGCCTCAGCTTCCTGAGTAGCTTGGACTACGGGCACCCGTCACAACACTCTGGTTATTTTTAGAGATGAGGTCTCATTCTTGCTGGTCTCAAACTCCTGAGCTTAAGCAATCCACCCACATCAGCTTCTCAGAGTGCCAGAATTAAAGCCATAGACATGAGCCATCACACCAGCCTCCTTTTTTGTTTTACTCAATGCACACAAACACTCTTTGGTGTTTTCAATATTGGAGTCATTTCAAAAAAGCTGCTATGATTTTGGCTGAGAATGTATTAAATCTACAAATGGTCTGTGAAAGAACTATAGATATATACCACGTGCTCAGATTTTATCTTATACAATCTTCGTATAACATAATTTGTTATCCTTTATAAACACATCATTCTTGTAATTATTTGTATGTCATCCTTGGCTATACACTAGCTGTCTTGATTAATACATTAATATCCATGAATTAATGTTTACACTATTTAGCCTTCCTATAGAAAATAAATCTTTTCAGGCGGTGCCTGTGGCTTAATGGAGTAAGGCGCCAGCTCTATATGCTGGAGGTGGTGAGTTCAAACCCAGCCCTGGCCAAAAACTGCAAAAAAAAGAGAGAGAAAATAAATCTTTTCCATAAAGTTTCTCACGTTTTTCCATAAAGCATCACAAACAGCACTCAGTAAACTTATTGATAATTTAATGTTTTATTAATGTAATTATAATTTCATTATGTACTTTTAAAATCCCAGCTCTATGGTTTATTTGCCTTGGAGTCTTGAGTATAGCATTGTTTATCTACTTGAACAAATATTTTGGTTGGACCATGACACAGAATAAAAAATACATCTTATATTACAGACAAGTACAAATATACAGATATATGAATATGTATGCATAAATATGTATTGTGCATGAATAAATCCATGCATGTATACATACAGAGATTTACATACATGACCCTCATTAAGAAGTTTTACAGAAAAGTACTTGTCCTTCCCACATATGATGTCCTCTGGTAGTTTTATACTGAAAATTCCAGTCATGATGAATAAAATTCATTTCAAGACCCACTAACCAGTTTTAACCTATAGTTTAAAAAATAATGACTAACTACAAGATAAGAATTATGTCTTCTTTCTTTTTATCCTCATTACTAGCATAATCCTTGGCACTCAATAAGCACTTAAAACAGTATACTTAATGACAGAATGGCAATAACTAAATATTGAAGTTAATCAAAGTAGCTTTCTGCACTATACTACATAAAATTGTAAGCAATTAAAAGTCTTTGACTTGGCTGGATATGGTGGCTGATGCCTGTAATCCTAGCATTCTGGGAGGCGGAGGCAGGTGGACTGCCCTGAGCTCAGAGGTTGGAGACTAGCCTGAGCCCAGAGCCAGAGTGAGAACATGTCTCTACCAGAAAAAAGCCAAGCATTGTGGCAGGCACCTGTAGTCCCAGTTGCTTGGGAGGCTGAGGTAAGAGAATCGCTTAAGCCCAAGAGTTAGAGGTGGCTGAGAGCTATGACGTTATAGCACTCTACAGACAGCCACAAAGTGAGACTCCATGGAATAAAAAAATAAAATTAAAAAAAAACTTTTGACTTTCACACTATATTATTATTACTATTATTATT
The DNA here is from genome assembly GCA_963573935.1 of Arctocebus calabarensis. Taxonomy (NCBI): domain Eukaryota; kingdom Metazoa; phylum Chordata; class Mammalia; order Primates; family Lorisidae; genus Arctocebus; species Arctocebus calabarensis. The sequence continues at coordinate 13,200 of CAUYON010158091.1, read as the reverse complement.
AATATGATAGCTAATGTGTATTAACTGTTTTGTAAGTATAAGGCACTGTGTTTAGCATTTTTATCTGAATTACCATGTGTAGTCTTCATAATATTCCTGACATAGGTACGACTATCGTATCTACCATCTTTTATGAGGAAACAGAGGCATGGAGAATTTAAGTAACTTGTATAACATCATACTACAAGTGGAAGAACTAGTTTGAACCCAATTTCCACCTTAAAATTATCTAGTCTGATTTTTTGAAATTACGCTTATTCTCATTTACTTTTACCAATAACACCTAGAGATTCCGCATTATCTCAATTATCCCATTGCTGAAAACAACTCAAATGTCCATCAACAGGTAAATGGATAAAAGTAAAATTGCACTAGAGATATGTAGAATGGAATGCTATTCAACAATAAAAGAGATGAACTACGATACTTGCAAAATACAAATGAATGTTGAAACCATTAAGACAAGTAAACAAAATTGAGAAAGAAAAACAGTACATATAAGATTGTTCCATTTACTATGTAGATGAAATTCTAGGAAAGACAAAGCTTTAGTAATAGAAAACAGTAGTGATCCTTGAGAAAGGACTGACTATACAGGAAAATGTTCTATATAACTTTACTGTGGTAGCAATAACACAATTGCATACATTCCTCTAAACTCAAAGTGTATCCTAGAAATGGGTACCCTTTTTTAAATGCAAATTCTATCTCAATAAAGTCAATAAAACTTTTTTTTAATCTATTCTCCTCTGTATCTTCCTTCTCCTTCCTGAACAAGCCATTACGTAAGACACAGCAAGATTGGTCTCCATCCAAAAAGACCACCCAGGGCGGCGCCTGTGGTTCAGCGAGTAGGGCACCAGCCCCATATACCAAAGGTGGCCGGTTCAAACCCAGCGTGGTTCGAGCTGCAAAAGACCACCCAGTAAGGGGTTTCAGAGCCCAAGCAGGTCAAAAAGCACAAACCTGTGGCAGAGGAGGTGATGGCAGCTTACTACTATGGGTCAGATCCCAAAAAGAGTACAAAAAGTTTCCATAAGGTGTTGACAAAACAGCCTGATATCAGAGCAAGCTTGAGTAGAAAGAAGAGGACCTATGCACATAACTGGAAGCCTGGGTTCGTCTGTCAGAGTCCAAACAGGGTAAAGAGGGCATCCACACGTGGGAGGGCTTGGCAAGGGCTGCCAGAGCCCAAGCAGGAAAATAAGGAAAAGGAACAATACCATCTATCAGATCCAAGTGTGAGTTCAAGTGACATACATATTAGGATCAGAGCCCAAGCAAAGTAAAGAGGCATCCATACAGAGCAGACTGGAATGGTGTATCAGAGTGCAGGGGCTGAAAAGAAGTCAGAGCCTGTGTACTATGAGGAAATTATATACAAAGAGTGAGGGTGGCCAGGCATGGGGTTCAGAATCTTAGCAGGTTATGAAGGGCAACCGTAATTATACATAGCCCAAAACAAGCTAACAAAGCCAAGTAGGTTAAGGAGGGAATGATATAGAGGAGGGGGTAATAGCTGAAGGATGAAATGTTACATATAGGAGGGTTAACAAAATAAGTAAATGTATTAAGAAAAATGGAAACCAATCTTCTCACTGTCAGAGTAGGAGGTTATAAATACAAAAAGGAAAAAAAATGCTACATTTAGATTAGAATTAAACTTATAACTATTAACTCACAGTTTTCAAAACAGATAAGAGAAATACAGTCATTAAGTATGTATATAAACACCCCAAATGTGAGCGCACGCACACACACACAGACATACAAATCCTGAGAGGGCTTAAAGGCACTGACACCCAAATATCAACATGCACACCTAACTGCAAGTTCTTGGCTTTTCAGTACCATTTCTTTCCATTACAAGAAATCCAGAGCTCCTTGAGAAAATGACGGTTTCTAGGCTGTGACACATAAAATACTAAAAGTCTGGGACATCTTGTATTGCCAAAAAAGCAAGTAAGTGCTCAAAGAATGATAAAAATATGTCAAAAGGACATAGAAGTCAGCCTGAGTTATTAACAGCCAAATCATAGACAGTATGAGCATCAAAATAAATTATGTTAAATGAATATGACTGAACAAAATAAGAAGCAATGAGCACATACTATTATAAATAAATCACTGAATAAACTGGAAATTTGACAAGGAATAGGGTATTTATACAATTTCAAAATTCCTCCTTACAAAATACTAATTCTGAAGAGATAAAGAGTAATTTTACAGTGGCAAAGCCTACCAGCTAACACCTTTATCAAGTAATCAAAGTTAATATCACTAACAGAACAAACCAAAATTATGTGCCATGTTATGGGATGCAATGAGAATAATACAATGTTGCTCCTGTGACACTTCTTTCAAAAATATAAATTCCGAATCCAATCATGCTGTAATACCAATCCAAACTAAAAGACATTCTGCAGAGTAACTGGCCTATATAGTAAACAGTGTCCAGGTCATTAAAGTCCAAGGAAAACTGAGTAACTATCACAGAAAGAGGAAAATTACAGAGACATGACATCTAAGCCCAATATGTGATCCTGAAGTAGATCTTTTTGCTATAAAGAATTTTATAGGAATAAACGGCAAAACCAGAACAGTCCCTAATGGGACTAACATAACAATGCTGATTTCCTCATTTTAATTACTAAATGGCAGTGATGGAGAATATCATTATTTATAGGAAATACACAAATAATGCATGTCAGCAGACAACTTATGCTCAGGTGTGCCTTAAAACAAAAGGTTATTTAAGCATAAGAAAGCATTTAAAAAGCTTGTAAAAATAAGAATGATTCCAAAAAATTTTAATATTAAAAAATTAAATAAAAATAATTTTTTTCATATCATAAAGGTTATCCACAAAAAAAGATATAGGAGACATAACACTTAAAGTGCAAACCTGAAAGCACTCCTGTTAAGTTTGGGAGTAAGACAGGAACAATTTAATACTTTACTCCTATGCGTAAGACAAGGAAAAATACAAACTTTGGAAAACATAATTGTCATTATTGCAGATGATATGCTTACCTGCATAAAAAAATTCTCCCAAAAACTCTATAGAAAATTACTGTAACTAATAATAATTGTATCAAGGTTGCTGGCTACAAATGCAATAAACAAAAGTCCATTGCATTTCTGTACATCAACAATCCCTTAGAAAACAACAACACATACATGCACAATGGCAACACAAAACTTTCAGTCCTAGAAATGAATCTGAAAAAAACCGCACAAACCCGTTATGGGAAAAATCCATAAAACTTTGGAAAATTAAACCAATGAACTATGCCTTGCTCTTGTATAGGAAGTCTAATCTAAAGCATCAATTCTCCCTGAACTCGATCTATTATTTAGCTATTTTCATCAAAATACCACAAGTTTTTCAGAGCACTCAACAAAATGATTCCAATATTTTATGGAAAAGCAAAATACTAAGAATAGTTAAGACATTTTTGAAGAGTAAGGTAAGAAATCATGATAATGTAATATTAAGCAAAAGTCAGAATGTATAATTTGATGCTGGGATAGTGTTACATATAATGCACGCGTCTGGGTTTTTTAAGAGCAGGAATTGCTTATCAGAGAATAAAAAACTCATTACTTTTAGTCCTGAATCCACTGATTGTCCAAATGTTATGAAATAAAAGGGGATCTCTACTTCGTACCTTCTATACACCAAAATCAATTTTAAGATATTTGACATTTAATTATAATAATCAAAACTCTAAGTTTTTTTGAAAAGAGTTAAGAGAATATTTGTAGGACCTCAGAACAAGAACAAGGAAAAGAAACAAACAACAATAAAAAAAACACAAAGAAAAAAATCTGATAAATTCAACTACATTAGAACTATGAACTTCTGTTCATCAAAGGATAACAGAAAGTGAAAAAGCAATTCACATAATGGAAAAAAATGTTTGTGACACATATAACCAACAAAGTACTTTTATCTAGACCATGAGAAAAACTCTGAGTCAATCTCTCTCTTTTTTCCTCTCTCTCTCTCTCTCTCTCTCTCTCTCACACACACACACACACACACACACACACACACGGATGACAATTACAAGGCAATAAACACTCCATAGATATACAAAGAGGTTCTTTATTAGAAGTCAGGGCAACACAAATTAAAACCACAATTAAGTGTCACTATATTCTTTTCACATGACACAAATTAAGAAGTTGGATATCAAATTTGCACACATGTGAAACAACAGAAAATAAAATCTACTATGTAAGAGGAGTAAAAAAGATTAAACAACTCTGGAAAACAGCATGTTATTTCTAACATAGAATATGTCCACTCTTTATGACTCAAAAATTCCACTACTAATCAGAGACTCCAGAGAAATACCTCACACGGTGTGCCTAAGACGATGTTCATGGCATTAGTATTTGACAGAGCAAAACAACTTGGAAACAAAATGGATATCAAGACTAAAATAGACAAAGATATCAAAAAATGGAACATCAATAGAGAAACAAAAATCAATGAAGCAGAGCTAAACACATATGAACATTAAAGAAAATATTGAACAAACGCAGTCACAGGAAAAAACAGTATAATTTTATTTATATAAAGTTTAAAAAGGCAAACTTAATACTCGTAAGGATACCATCAAAGATGGTATGATAAAACTTAGAAAGAAAACTGTAGATTCTGGAAATGGAAGGCACGTCAATCAGGAGTATACAGGGAGTTTATTACTGTCTCATTTCTTAACCACACAGTAAGTATAAAGCTGGTTCTCACGTTCATTAAATTGTATCTGTGTATATTCTTTTTATGAATATGTTGTGAACTCTTTTCTTTCTGGTGTGATGGAAAAGTGTGGGGATAAAGGAACATGAGTGTCCTGGCTTTTTTGTAGTTCTGTGCTGCCATGTGGCAATCATTCATTCAGCAGCCCTTAACTCTGGGATACTCTTTGCATCCAAAATTCTACCTACCTACCACTACCAGCATGCATTTACACACACACACATGTACATGCACCCATACACACACACACACACGAGGGAAAGAGAGACAGGATAAATATGTAAGAGGAAAAAATTATTGGTTTTAGTGTCAACATTAGAGGTGAGAAGGAATAATGAAACAAAACATTTGTATACCATACTTGATAGTTCATAAAACATTCTTATAGACACCTTTATTTTTATCCTCAAAGCAAGCATCCTGAAGCAGACATGGAATAAGTCATATGTATATTCTGCAACCCAAATAAAATGTCAGAAAAAGATAATATCATCCTTTTCCATTACTCCACCTTGGATTCTTTTTCATTTCCTACTACAAGATCAAAATAAGTGCTGAATGTGATAAAATAATAAAAAGAGCAAACAGAGAAAATAAGGAAAAGAAATGAGAAAAGTAAAAGATGGGTGGGTATAATAACTACTTTAGAAAACTGTTTTTCAACATTTACTAAAGCTGAATATCTACATACCTAATGGCTATCCCTGCAATTCCATTCATAGTTTTATACATAACAAAAATGCATACTTATAACACACCCATTAGAATAATAAACAAAGAATAGAAGCCTGTCCAAATGTCTATCAACTGTAGAACAAATGAAATATATTGTAGTATATTCACACAATGGAATACTCTATGAAAATGATGCAAGGAATGGATAACTCACAAATACAATGTTGACAAAATAAGCCAGATATAAAATGAGTATATACTATATTATTTCATTTCAAAGTTCAAATAGAGATGAGCTCACTTATGTTTTCAGAAATCAAGTGGTTACCATTAGAAAAATAGGATAGTAACTTGAAAGGGGTTTCTGACAACATACTAGTAATGTTCCATTTCTTACTGGGTACTGGCCACACAGGTATTTCCATTTGGAGAAAATTCATTTGAGATAGACACTTATGAGTTATAACCGTTGATGTATGTATATTATGCTTCAATAAAAGGTTTCTGAAACAAGGTGTAGGAATTAAAGTAAGGAGACAAAATAACACTTGAAAATCATTTTTTTCATTGTAAGAAAGAACAACCCCATTTTCTTCAGGTCAGGATCAAAATTCTTACTAAAAATTTCTAAATTAGGCACTGAATTATACGGAAGTATTAAGATAAAATAATTCAAAAGCTCAGAGTTTAAAATGCTCTCCACATTAATATAAAACTAAGTGATCCTGAAAAACTCAATTAAATCTCAGTCTCAGTTTTCAGATTGTTAAAATGGAATTACTCCTGACTCCTTTCCTATCCCAGAGTGATGGTATGGTGAGTAGAAAGGGGTTATACAAAAGAGCTGTATAAATAATAAAATATCCTTGAACTCAGTATAATAGTGAAAGGGCCAGTGTAACGGACTCCATTTTACAGGTTGCTGTGTAATTTGCAGTGTAAATGTTAGTTTTGTAACTTTTGGCTCCTGGCTCCAGTTCCCCTGACTACCCCCACCGGTTGGTCAGTACCGGCCCCTTCCTGCTTAGCGACCACCCACCCGTTCCTGGCACCTCCGAGGTATCCAATCAGCAAGTGGAGAGACACCTGGACTCATCCTTGTTCCACCCTTCCCTTAACCCACTCCCCTTATCACATTCCCCCCTCCCAACTTCCTTTCTGTACACTAATACCTCAGCCCCACCCCTCGGGGCCATTAAGATCGATCCGCCACTTTGGCAGGGCTGACTAGTCCCAGCTTAAGCTTGTAATAAATTCCACCCTTTGTTTTTGCATCAGTGTGCCTGGTGTGAGTTTCTTCTGGGGGGGGACCCCGAAATTCGGGCACAACAATAGCAAATACGAAACAGATCAAAGGCCAAATACAGTAACTTTCAATTCTTTAATTTTTATATGCAGCAAGAACTTTAAGTGATCTCTGAAGTAGAAGATTATTTAATAAAGATTCCATCAGCTGGGTTTAGCTGAGAGGATAGTGATAGTAAGAAGAACATTGGCAGATACCTTCAGACTTTCCTTTTCCTGTTCTCACCCCCAAATATGTCCTAGAACACCACTATGTGTAACAATCTTGGAGCTACAGAGATTGGGATTAAAAAAAAAAAAATTCTGGTTTTATCATTGATTAACTCAGAAATGACCCTTACCTTTTTCAACTATGAAATGAAGTTAGTATCACCTACTTTTCAAACACTAAAGATGTTTACTAGAGACCCTAGAAGAATGCCCAGTGTGCAAACATGACCACTATATAAAAGTTCTCCACACACAACTCTGTAAGGGGTATGCATGAAAATGAACAAAGCAATTAAATTTAACAACTTTAGCCTCAAATTTGAATGTCTGCAATAGCCTTCTAAATGCAACTAAAGTCATTCCCTCTGCTATTCATTTTCCACAAATCTCTTTAAGAAATTAATAGAGTTGAAACACATTCTTCTTAGTAAAGTATCTCAAGAATGGGGAAAAAATCCAAAATACTCAATACTAACATGAAACCAACATATAAACAATTACATGCTCACCCAAATAATAAAACACAAATGCAGTCTAGTAAAGGGAGGGGAGTAGAGGGAGAAGGGAAGGGGAGGACCATTGGCCAAAGGAGGGAGGGCAATTGGTCAGATCTCAATGTGCACAAAGTGAGGGTGGTTAGCAGTTTGGCATGCCCCTGGTTGACGGGCTCTTCTAAAACTTGAACTTTTACCTTGGAAGTGAGAACAGTGTAACCTAAACATCTGTAACTTATATTAATTTGAAAAAGAAATCTTTCAAATACTAATTTGGCCAAGTCACTCACCTGGCTTATTACCACCAAGAGAATAATGCCCCAGCTCCTTTTGTGGCACACGGGCCCTTGAAAATTTGCCCATAGCCTACCTACCATTTCTATCTCCTCTTTAACACCCTATGTTTTAAACATATCCAATTATTAACTGATCTTTGAGTAGGGTATATACTTGGCAAAAAACTTTTATTTTTTTCAGAAACACTAAATGTGTTTGCAAAAAATCAGAATAGACTAAAATAAATCATCACCACCCAAAATCACAACCTCAGCTTCCAAATACCATCACTATTAACACCTTAGAGCATATCCTTCTAGAGAGATACAGATGTAAATATATACTGTATATACATAGATAAATGATCATAAGGCATGTATTGCTTTATAATTTGCTTTGTTCAGTCAACAGTCTCTGCCCTTCCATTTAAGTAAATTTCTATCTCCTCTAAAATATAGGCCATGTTCACATTTCCCCAAATAACCCAAAATGCCTTCATAGCTTATTGATCCAAACCAATATCCAATTAAAAACTCCACCCTGCAGCTAGTCGTCCCTTACATTTCTTTATGTATCACTGCCACCTTTCCCCACTGTCTCACTACTTTTCCCACATAAAGTCCAACGTTATGAATTTGCCTAGTTCCTCCCTCTTCTATCACCTGTTTGACAGATATAGAAAAAGATAAGTCTATGACCCCTTAAAGTTAAAAACGTGGAAATTAAAATCTGCATAAGGAAATGAACACACTTTCAGGCCTCTACTTTTACTTTCAGCAAAATATCAGGGATTCTTCTCTAGAGAAACTACAATCACCTCAGAGGGGAAAGTCCTTCACTTAATGGATGTGGAGAGTCTCTACCTGCATCCATCACTGTAAAATGAACTTGCCAGCCACTTGACAAGCCCAGACCACATACAAAGAGTCATAAATTAACTGTTTACTTTCTTATCCTTAAACATTAATAAACAAAAAATAAATTTGAAGAAGTATTTCAAAAGACAGATAAACCAGAACAAAGTGACCATTTAAAAAGAGAGAGGGTAGGAACCAGAATTCTTAAAAACACAAAACAAACTCTACTTAATATTAATTCTTCACTTTTTAGATCCAAAGCAAAAGAAAAACCTTAATTCATGAAGAAACAATAATTAATTGAATGATAAGATTAAGCAATAATACGTGTATATAATAAAGAGTTCATAGAAACTGCAAACAAGATTGCCAAAGATAGGCTCGGCTCCTGTGGCTCACAGGGCTAAGGCGCCAGCCACATACACCTGAGCTGGCGGGTTCGAATCCAGCCCGGGCCGCCAAACAATAATGACGGCTGCAACCAAAAAACAGGCAGACGTTGTGGCGAGCACCTGTAGTCCCAGTTACGTGGGAGGCGGAGGCAGGTGACTCGCGTAAGCCCAGGAATTGGAGGTTGCTGTAAGCTGTGATGCCATAACACGGCACCCTATCCAGGGTGACAGCTTGAGGCTCTTCTCAAAAAAAAAAAAAGAAGATTGCCAAAGATAAAGCGTTAAAGAAAGAGAGCTGGGCCAGGCACAGTGGGTCACACCTATAATCCCAGCACTCTGGGAGGCTAAGGCAGGAGAACTGCTTGTGTTCAGGAGTTTGAGATCATCCTGAGCAAGACTGAGACTCCCATCTCTACTAAAAATAGAAAAACCAGCCAGGCATTGTGGCAGACTCCTATAGTCCCAGCTAGTTGGGAGGCTGAGGCAGGAGGATTGCTTGAGTCCAGGATTCTAAAGTTGCTCTGAGACTGAGGCCATGGCACTCTGGCCTAAGTAACAGAGTGAGATTCTGTCTCCAAAAAGAGAGAGACAGAGGAAGTGTGCATGCTGGAATATAAAGTTGAGAAAATATACTAGAAAACATAACCAAAACAAAGGAAGAAGAAAATATGAAAGAGAAATTTTAAATGGTAACAGATTCAATTCTGAAGTTCTAGATTCTGGTTATTAAAAATTCCACAAAGGTAAAAGAGAAAATAGGGGAAAGAAAATAGTCACAAAAATAAGAAAATTCCACGTCACAATGATCTCCAAAAGCTACTGGCTGCCAAAATATCAAGTGAAAACCAACCAACCAACTATAACAAAACTCAAATCCCAGGTCATCACTGTGAAACTGGAGAATGCCAGAAATAAAAGATTAAAAGTCTTCCAGCAACACAAAAATAGGCAAAATACAATATAAAAATGATCAGAATATAGTAAGCTTCCCAATTTCTAACCAAGATCCTAGAAAAACAATCTCCTCAAATTTCTAAAGGGAAACCCTGTTCCATCCCAGCCAAACTATTCAGTACCAGCCAAATTATTAATATAAATAAAATTGACAGAATAAAAAGATTTTTAGTAACGCAGTAATTTTAAAAGTTTGCCATCCATTTGTCCTTTCTTGGGAAGTAAATTAAGGATATATTACACCAAAATGAGTAAGTAAACTACAGAAAATGAAGAAAAGCTGTCCAGGAAATAGTGGAACCCATCCTGGATTGTGGCAAAAGAAGTCCCTGTATAATAGTTCTACAGGACCTCTGGACAGCAACCTGTTTAGATCAGGTCAGACTAGCTGAGGTGGGGAGGGGACCAGAAATATTATTTTTTCATTAATCCTTTAAATATGTATGCAAATTTTTTAAAACAATGTATCACATTGATTTTTTTTAATTTAGTAAAATTTAAAAAGAAAAGAAAAGAAGCAGTTATATAAGATCTTAGACTCATTTAACTTTTTTTTTTTTTTTGCAGTTTTGGCCGCCTGCCACCCCCGGTATATGGGGCTGGCACCCTACTCCTTGAGTACAGGTGCTGCCCAACTCATTCAACTTTTAACTTCTATCAGTGTTTGGTAAACCTTAAATATGGTCTAAAAAGATTCTGTAATTTTCTTCCCATAATTTTGTTTTCATTGCATAAAAAAAAGTGAAGCCAATTTGAGGAATATGTATTACATAAAATTTCAAAAACCATAATAAAAGAAAAGAACCATTAAGAAATTTACTTTAGGGTGGCACCTATGGCTCAAAGGAGTGGGACTCCAGCCACATATGTAAGAGGTGGCCGGTTCAAACCCGGCCCCTGCCAAAAACTGAAAAAAAAAAAAAAGAAAAATTTACTTTACATAAAATACCTGAAAAAGTACCACTTTTATCTTTTTGGGACTAATCATTGGTTACAAATTAACTACTCTTGCCTAAATTATGCTCCTTCTCTCATTATTAGAGGTAGTCTACTCTTATTAGCTGATATTTAAACTTGCTTCATGATTTGGGGCAACACACCCATATGCAAAAGAGGTTACAGGATATAGCTAGTTTAGTGACTAGGCTCACAGTAGACATTTAACTTATTTTAGCTATTTCTCACCCTTTCCTACTTCTTTCCTTTGACATTGAAGCTCCTGTTCAGAAAATCTCACCAGATCAGTCAGCAGAGAAACTATACATCAAAGTCTGTTTCCTACTTAGAGTTAAACTAAGTTGTAAACTTCATGACTGCATATTTCAAACATGGAATCTGTTTCTGTTTCAAAAGGAATCCAGCATTCTCGGACCCAAAGTATTCTCTACTCTTCTTGCTCCTAGTCTTAGCACAGTAAAGTTTCTTTTCAAAAAGTAGTTAAATAGGCACAAGAATGGAAAGCATTAGTCCAGAAAATCCACAACCAAACGATATAAAACAATTTATATGACTTTAACTCAGGGGTCCTCAGCATGAGGCCCGCCGAGGATGTTTAACCAGCCCACCGGGTGTTTTTGCCTCCGCTGACTGTCCTGTTTAGCAGCGGACTCATCCCGGGCCACAAAATCTGTTAGCGGAAAAACCATTAGTTGCATTCCCAAACAAAACATGTGTGGATTCGCTGGAAAAGTTGCAAAAGGAATTCCAATTTAGATTTAAAGAGCTTCATCTCCATGAATAGGACATATAGCTTTCCCATAACCCATTTTCTATTGACATTGAAAATGTAGAGGGTCAGTCCCCAAAGTCGCCGCCCCAGCCTCCAGCACTGCCTCTGGCCGGCGACCCCTGCAGGCAGGAGCCAGGTGCTGCAGGGTGTGGCAGGGGCAGTCCAGTGCTGTTGTCGGGCTTTCCAGGTTCTCCATGGGGCTGGCCTGCGGCGCCCGGATGCTCTAAGAATGTTTCCACTGTTGTTTGGAGGACACACGCAGTGGGATTCAGAATTCCTGGAGAATTGCCTTTGTGAGAAGCTGGAAGTATTCCTTTAAATTCCATCTCTTAGTTTTTCAAAGAAACATCAAGGAACCATGAACAACATTAATAATGAAGAGTTTGACTGCCACTTGCTTGATGAAGGTTTTACTGCCAAGGACATTCTGGATCAAAAAATCAATGAAATTTCCTCTTCTGATGATAAGGATGCCTTCTACATAGCAGACCTTAGAGATGTTCTGAAGAAACACCGAAGATGGCTAAAAGCTCTTCCTCCTGTCATTCCCTTTTATGCAATCAGATGTAATGACAGTAGAGCCATTGGGACAGGATTTGACTGTGCTAGCAAGACTGAAATACAATTGGGGCAAAGTCTCAGGGTGCCTCCAGAGAGGGTTATCTATGGAAATCCTTGTAAACAAGTGTCTCAAATTAAGTATGCTGCCAGTAATGGGGTCCAGATGATGATTTTTGACAGTGAAGTTGAGTTGATGAAAGTTGCCAGAGCACATCCAAAGGCCATGTTGGTTTTGAGGATTGCCACTGATTATTCCAAAGCAGTCTGTCGACTCAGTGTTTAATTTGGTGCCACCCTCAAAACCAGAAGACTTCTTTTGGAATGGGCAAAAGAGCTAAATATTGGTGTCAGCTTCCACGTAATAAGTGGCTGTACTGATCCTGAGACCTTCTTGAAGGCAATCTCTGATGCCCACTGTGTCTTTGACATGGGAGCTGAGGTTGGTTTCATCAAGTATCTCCTTGGTCTTGGTGGTGGCTTTCTTGAATCTGAGGATTGAAGCTTAGCTTTGAAGAGATCACTGGTGTAATTAACCCAGCATTGGACAAGTACTTTCCATCAGACTCTGGAGTGAGAATCATAGCTAAGCTAGGCAGATATTATGTTGCATCAGCCTTCACACTTGCAGTTAATATCATTGCCAAAAAACATTGTATTAAAGAAATAGATAGGCTCTGATGATAAAGATGAGTCCAGTGAACAAACCTTTATATTACATCAGTGATGGAGTGTATGGATAGTTTAATTGCATCCTTTATGATCATGCTCATGTAAATAAAGCCTCTTCTGCAAAAGAGACCTAAACCAAATGAGAACCATTATTCATCCAGCATATGGGACCAACATGCGATGGCCTTGACTGGATAGTTGAGTGCTGTGACCTGCCAGAAATGCATGTGGGCATCTTTGAAAATATGGGTGCTTACACTGTAGCTGCTGCTTCTACTTTCAATGGATTCCAGAGGCCGACAATCTA
>CAUYON010158089.1:0-10698 GCA_963573935.1 Arctocebus calabarensis | reverse complement strand
ATCACCTAATGCCAGAAGCCAGCCGTCCAAAACTCTGTTTGTCAAAGTCTGTTTGAGGATACCACTGAAGAGACATTGAAGGAGTCTGACGGCTCTGTTTGTGCACGGATAGTCACTGAAGGGAAACTGGGTCCTCCAAAGGGTTTGGGTTTGTAGACTTCAACAGTGAGGAAGATGCCAAAGCTGCAAAGGAGGCCATGGAAGATGGTGAAATTGATGGAAACAAAGTTACCTTGGACTGGGCCAAGCCTAATGGTGAAGGTGGCTTTGGGGGTTGTGGTGGAGGCAGAGGAGGCCGAGGCGGATTTGGTGGCAGAGGCTGGGGAGGCTTTGGAGGCCGAGGAGGCTTCCGAAGTGGAAGAGGAGGAGGAGGAGACCACAAGCCACAAGGAAAGAAGACGAAGTTTGAATAGCTTCTTTGTCCCTCTGTCTTTCCCTCATCTGAAAGAAAGGACTCTGGGGTTTTTACTCTGTTACCTGATCAATGATGGAGCCTTCGGTATACTGTCATTCCAAGACAGTATACAGTCCTGTGGTCTACTTAGAAATCCGTATAGATAACATTTCAAGGGTGCTACCCTGTTTTTTTGGACTACATATTCATATAAACTTTTTAAAAGAGATGAATGATAGAGCTAACCCTTATCTGTAAGTTTTGAATTTATATTGTTCCTCATCCTATGTACAAAACCATTTTTTCCTACAAAAAATATCAATAGAAAGACAAAAAAAGAGGGATGATTGGATTTTGGCAAAATTGAGAAAAAGATATCCTTTTTTTTGAGTTTCTAGGATTTCAAAAGAAAACTTTAAAAGAATTAGAGAATTTTCATTGTACTCATAATGGTTTTCTTTAGGGATGAGATGCCAAGACTCGAGAATTCCTGTTAACTTCTCATTCACATTTGAGTGTTTGCCTTGATAAATTTGGATAATATGAAATGTTTATGGAAAATATATATGGGAAGAGGAAGATTATAAGTCAGAGGCTGACAGAGATTAAGGCTTTGGGTAATCTTTTCTACCTAGTAAAGGGTACAAAGAGCTCTTGTCTGTGTGTATGTGGGAAATGGGCGGGTAAGTGGGAGACATGAAAGGGGAAATTTTGTTTCTCTGAAACCAGGAGGTATTAGGCATTGCTGTGTCTGACTCCCACAGCTCAAGGGCAGAGTATGTGCCTTGATTCACTTTCATCTAGGAAGCATTTTTACCACAAGTGGCATTTAGCAGGTGCTTAGTAAATGTTTGAACTGAATTGAACTATAAGGAGTTAAAGAAAAGATCAGGGGCTATGTTTTCACAGTACCCATTTTTTCTAAAATGGCAAGGGTTGTGGCAAACCTTCCTCCTTCAATTGGGTGGATAGTTTGGCTTAATGGGAACATTCCTTCCTCAAAGATGATGTCATGTTGACATTGCCATGAATGAAGCATATTCAAGGTGCTTTGCACCATGTATACCTGAGAGGATGCTGAAGTGTATTATAAAGACAAAGCCCATTGGCTGAGTGTGGTGGCTCACACCTGTAATCTTAGAACTCTGGGAGGCTGAGGAAGGGGGATCATTTGAGCTCGGGAGTTGGAGACCAGGCTGAGTAAGAATGAGACTTTATCTCTCCTAAAAAGTAGAAAAATTAGCTAGGTGTTGGTGTGGGCACCTGAGGCAAGAGGATAGCTCTGATTTAGGAGTTTGAGGTTGCTCTGAGTTAGGCTGATGTCAGGGCACTCTAGCCTGGGAAACAGAGTGAGACTTTGTCTAAAAAAAAAGACAAAGCCTATAGGCTGTTCTTTATTCTTTACAGTGGGATATAAGGGGAAGCCACCTCTAAGGTTACAAAGCTTATAGTTCTGGGAAAGGAAAAAAGTAGCCAAACAACTGTGCTAGAAATTACAAAAGCCTTTATTTCCAGTGAAGTAGGAGGGTTGGTAATAATATCAGAGTGATTGATATTTCATTCCTTCCTCCAACTTTTCCTGCAGAAGGAACTTTGACTAATTCAGAATTGGACCCCAGAAGAATGTCAGTAACTTCTTGAGGACATAAAACCCTTGGGAAAATACATTCAACATTAGTTGATAATGTAAATCTTTTATGAGGACTTTAGGTCCAGTTGAAATAATATGTAATAAAAGTATTATTATCAAGTATTAGAAGGAGAGTATTTTAGCTTATTAATTTTAATTCATTTTATTTAAAAACTAAACCCCTTCAGTGCAAAATACTGTGGTTGTCATTATGGTACAAGAATAAAAATGTGTTTTGTTTTAGAGTTGTGTGTAGTTGAGTCAGAGAGACAGACATGCCCCCAGATAATACGAGTGAGATGAGGTAGGGGAGGGTCAAGGAAAAGGTATGAATGAGACTGAGTGTGGAGCACCCTCAGTTTCCCAATTTCCATACTGGTGCGGTGGATTAAACATGCTGACATCCAGCCCAGACCTTGGGTAGATTGACAACCCTAATCGAGCATGTGTCTGCACATCCATAAATATTTAAATGAGAGTCATTATGATAGTGGCCAATTCCAAAGGATTCTCTAAAAGAGATTCTCTCTGTGCTTATTAAGAAAATAATTCAGAGCCATCTAAACATAACAAAAATTCTAGCATCTCTTGACAAATATATTTCATCTCTCTCTAATTCTTAAATCCAGCCATTAGAATAACAAACACTGTAAGAGCCACTTCACAAATCGTGTGTCAGGAGGAAGGACCATAAACTTTGACACACTGGCACTGGCTCTAATCTTAGGTCTAATATTTAGTTCCTGATTGACCTTGGGAGTGATTTCTTACTTTATCTATGCCTCTGTCGTCTCCCGTGGACAGTATTCCAGCGTCTGAGATAAAGGAGCCTCTTGAGGGCTAACGAGATAACACACACAAGGTTATGTTTCCTCCTTACATTCTCTCAGGGAATTCTGCCTTTCTCTTTCATTGCACATTTTTGAATGTAATAATCGAAAAGTCAGCTTTTTCTTGCTTGTCTTCTCATTTCTGCAGACAAATACACTTCCTGAGCTACGGAACCACATGTCCCCTAAACACCCCGGAGTCCCACCACCACCTTCCCACCCCACCCGGGCCCTCCTCCCACAGCGCTGACTGGTGGAAACCAGAGAAGTACATGGCCCCACTCTGCCGGTTAACAAGCGCTGCTTCCCTTTCTCCTCATGGGCATCAGCAGGCTTTAGGCAGGGGCTGGGAAGAGGGGTGCTGGGGAAGAAAGGAGGGGAGGTAGGGAGAGAAGGTTGGGCATAGTCAGCAAGCCTGGAAAAGCCCCGCAGGCAGTTTCGTACCCACACCGAGCGCCTGTGACCTGTGGGGCCTTCGGCCCTCGCAGTTACAGGGCAGGACAGAACCGGGGAGAAGGACCTCCCCGTCTGGGATTGGACGGAAAAATCACTCCGATGCGAATAGAGGGCGGATCAACAGAGGCCAGTCAGTTAAGGTTTAAAGAAAACAACCAGTTTAAGCCAGCTAGCTTGGAAAGACTCATCAGTTTTTGCTGGTAAGGTTTGGGAAGGCGGGTAAGTAAGTCATAAAAGCCCCAAACAGCAGAGCTGCTGTGGCCACCGGTTTGGGGCCCCGTCCATGGTACTGGAAGCCTTTCTGTCTGTCCCCATTTCCTATCTGTCCTCAATAAGGGGTTGCGCTATTATTTCTGCTTGCCTGCAGTCCACGAATTCATTCTTCATTCCGAAACCAAGAACCCAGCATGGAGAGGAAGAAAAATCCAGTGTAACTACTACCTTGACACCTAGCAGTTTTCTTTTCCTTGCTCTGTTCTGTGAGTTTTGGGAGTTCCTGTGCTGTTGTAACACGTCATGCCATCGACCAGTAAGTGCTCCGTTGTAATGCTTCTCGGGTGCTGCTCATGGGCAGCCTGGACCTTTCTAATCAGCAGCAAACTCTGAACTATAAGCACCATCTCTACTTTATAACGGCATTTAGGACGGGATTTTTCCTGACTTTTTTCATTTTATAGATGAAAAAGTGGCTTCCAGGTCTGCTTATATTATTTTGGAAAATATTCTTTTATTTGCAAATTGATAGGATAAAGATTTAGCCTGACTATTGGTGCCTTTGGGTCTCACTGCTGTTGTACTGTTTATTATTTCATGCATACAGTGAGAAACCAAAGTATTCCCCCATATTTACCTAAAGGCAGAAGGAAAATAAAAGGTACCATCCAATCCAGCATTTCTGTATTATACTCATTTTCACATTGACAAACTTCTTCTGAATGTAAAAATTATTCCTTGATTTCTGCAACTAAAATAGATTACAGTTCCAGGTTTGTCTTCTGCTTACATTCAGGATGAGGGCTCTGAAGAACTGCACATTTCCAGGAGAGGAGTTTCCATGGAAACTTGGACAAAGGCAAAGCAAAATAATTCTTCAAGGCCCGTAAGAAAAAAAATTCCACCTTGCTTTTTATTTGCAGTTCTAGGTCCCCTGAGCAGTTCAGCCAGCTTGGCACTGCCCTTGCTCTCTAGGAATCCCTGTCTGAAATTTATATATAGCATTATGAATCTCTGAAATCTGCAAAATAGGATTTGATGAGTGTAACTGAAAAGTTATTTCTCAGGAAGGCTCAAACCCAGAGGTTTTCTACAATAACGTTAAAGCATACATTTATAGAGTCGCTGAATTTATGAACATGAGCTGCTCTGAAAATTATAAAGTCCTTGAAGTAGGCTTCAAAGAAGAAAGTTTTAGAACGAATAACTGGAATCAATGATTAGAGACAATCTGTCATTTCAACCCAATTTTTTAGCTAAAAAAAGGATCCTGCTGAATGTTTTCCAATAAATTTATAGATCACATATCTAGAATAAAAGGAAGTCATGGAGTTCATATGAATTCCTTTAGAAAATAATGTCTCTCCTGCTGGTTTGCAAGATCCTCTAAAGCAGTCTGTCCTGTTTATCCTGTATCTTCCATGGCACTGAGTGCAGTGTTCTGAAACTATTTTGGGGGCTGGGTTGATGCGGTGAGGAGCGTCCCCCTCCTCCTGCAGAGTTCTTCAGTGCAACGGTCAGAAGCAGAATGCTCTCTGCTTCCCAGGCACAACTGTTGACGCGATTTAATAAATTCATGGTACAATTCATGTTTCACTTTCATTTCTTTTTTTCTTCTTTTTCTAAGTGAAGATCACTTTCATTTCTTTACTGAACTTAACTGCAATGGTCAGAAATATATTCACTCTTTGATGTATTCTTTAAAAAATACCTTCTTTTCTTCTTTTTTCCTTGTTTTTCTTTAATTTTTCTTTTCTTTTTCTATCTTTTTCATTGCAAGCTATTGTTAAGATAGCAACAAATAACTTTTTTTTAATAACAGGTACTATGTCAGACCCACACCCTCAACAAGTTGGTAACATATGTCCCATTGTTTTTTTTTTGTAAAGCAATAAAAGCACAAAATGTGAGAGTTTCTCCACACTCTAAAATGCAGCAAGGCGAGGTTGCTCCGGATTTTCTGGCGTCCAGAGCAGAAGCATGTCACTCAGCTTAGGGATGCCTGTCACAGGGGTCAGATCAGGTAAGGCTTCCACAAAGAAATACATTTGTTCTGAACCTCTAAGAATGATTAGATGTGATAAGCCAGTCAAGGGGGAAACACATTCAGAGAGAGGAAACATATGTGAAAACACAGAATGTGGAAGAATGCCAGGGCTGAATTAGGAAGTGATGGAACTCAGCATGAAGGCAGGAACCAGGTCACCAAGTGGCTTTGTGCAAAGCTTGCAAATGTGAAATTTATCCTAAAGGCAGGGAATACGCTGAGGGATTTTAGCAGAATAATGAAGCGCTGATTCTGTGGTCCTAGTGAAAGTGTGGAGGATGGAAGAAGTCACTGACAGCAGGGAGACAGGTTAGAAGGCGAAAGCGGCTACATTGACTGGAGATGATGGGCCAGTGTGGACAGGTTGGAGGGTCTGAGGTCTGAGGACAGATGGGCTTGGGACCGAGTTGTTTGGGTGGAGATATAAGAGAAGGGAAGGAAGGACTGTAATGGATTTCAGGTTTCTAGTGCATGTGCTCAGAACATGATAGTACTATTATGAGAAATTAGTACAAGAGGCAAAAACACCCCAAAGATGTAGGGTATGGCTTTAATGCTTTTGGTTTAATCATGACTCTCACCTGATCTCAGGCAAGATTCTTTACCTTCTAGAACCTCAGTTCCTTGGAAATGATCACATGAGATTGTTTGTGAGATTAAATGAGATGATATTTATAAAATGTTGACACATTTGCTCAATCTATGTCTTATGAGCATTTTTTATATACAAGGGTAGGGGATTTAGAGGTGTTTAAGACAAAGCTTCTGCCCTCATGGAATATCTATTGATAAGTAGGAAGGCAGATGTAAGTAAGTTGGCAAATAAATGATGAGTGAAGCTTTATAATTATAGATTTGGAAATGTGCTCTGAAAGAAATAAACAGGTTGATGTGATCTTATAGACAGGGTGGAGACCTCCACTTTTGATATGTTGTTAGGAAAAGCTAAAACTTTTTTTTTTTTTTTGAGACAGAGCCTCAAGCTGTCACCATTGGAGGTTGCCACAGCAACCTCCAATTCCTGGGCTCAAGCGAGTCTCCTGCCTCCTCCTCCCAAGTAGCTGGGACTACAGGCGCCTGCCACAACGCCCGGCCATTTTTTGGTTGCAGCCATCCTTGTGTTTGGTGAGCCCAGGCTGGATTTGAACCCGCCAGCTCAGGTGTCTGTGGCTGGTGCCTTAGCCCGTTGAGCCACAGGCACCGAGCCGGAAAAGCTAAAACTTTTAAGGGAGTCAGAGATAGCTACTCAGAGTTGGGGAAGAACATCCCAGGACAAGAGACCAACAAAGCAAAGACTAAGTGGGAAAGAATTTTGAAGGACAGGGAACACTTAGCAGATCCCCAAATAGAGTAAGCACATAGCAAATAATAAATGTTCTGTGTAGAAGGAAGGAGCCATCTATTTGATCATGTGCCATGGAAAACTAGTCTAACAGGTTAGGCACAATGGCTCATGCCTACAATCCTAGCCCTCTGGGAAGCCAAGGTGGGAACATCCCTTGAGCTTAGGAGCTTAAGACCAGCCTGAGGAAGAGTGAGACCCCATCTCTACTCAAAATAGATTAATTAGCTGGGTGTCATGGCAGATGCCTACAGTCTGGGCTACTCAGGAGGCTGATACAGGAGGATCACTTCAACCCAGGAGCTTGAGACTGCTATAAGCTGGGCTGATGCCATGGCACTCTAGTCTGGATAACAGAAAGAGGCTATTTCCAAAAAAAGAAGAGAAGGAAAGAAAAGAAAAAAGAAAATAAAGAAAAATAACAACTAGTTTAAGGAAATACCCCTTTCATTTATTATATGCAGTATATAGTCAGGATAATTTTTTTTTTTTTTTTTTTTTGTCCAGGGCTGGGTTTGGACCCACCACCTCTGGCATATGGGGCCAGTGCCCTACTCCTTTGAGCCACAGGTACCACCACTAGTCAGGATAATATTTAGAACTGATATTTTTATAAATATATAATCATATTCAAGAATACAAATAACGTTTTCAGTGGAATAGGGGAATGAGGAGTTCTTTAAAAGAATATTGAGGTTTATGGGCCAGAACTTCTCACAGGGCGTTTGGTGATTAACATTCTTCCTCACAGTTCTGGAAATGTATTTTTCTCTATTTTCCAATTAATTTTTTCATTTGCTTGAACCTGTCTCAACCTTAGCACCAGTTGAGCCTTCAAGGGTAGGAGACAGTTGGTTATCTTTTTGAAGTCTGAAATCCATGTAACCATATATGGAAAACTCTATGTTAACTTTCTGCTTTTAGTAGAAATCTCTATAATTAATCACTTCTGAATTTTTTCTGTGCAGTGATAGAAGATATATCATTTAAGTAATCAAAAGAAAAATCACTCAATATACAGTGTATCAGACCTTTTTTTCAAAAAAATTTGCAAATGTTACATAGAGTAATTATCAGTACCCCATCCTAGTGTTCAAGCAGCATATCTGAGAGTTTGCTAAGACATGCTGATAATATAAATTAAACATTTAAACATCAAAGGCATAAACCAAAAAAGAAATAGCTTAGTGGACATTTGAACCTCACACAACAGGAATAGGACTGCTATAGCATTCAATGAATGACAGCTGTCTCATCTGTGCAGAGTGAATTGGAGCTAATGAAGATAAACAAACTATTTAAGTGCCACTGGAAAATTCCCCTCAACCAGCAGCTGCCATGACTGTTGTCATTCGAAGGGCATAAGTAAATGTCAAACAACTGAATCACTGAGAAACTGAGATGACAATGATTTACATTCTCCTTAACACTTTTGAAAATTCTTCCCTGGGCTATTAAGTAGATGGTATTTAACACTAGTATAAAGCTAAAGAAAAACTACAAGAAGGCAAAGTTTAGATAGGACTCAGCTCTTTAGTTAGAGATGCTGGAAAATTGGCTGTGGCTCTTCTCTACCAGGTTAGGGGTGTTTCTTTGAAATTGCTCTGATAGAATCTGGAATTACTATGGTTTAGAGACAGGAGAAATACAAACTCTACATGAGATGACATGGCGCTCCAACCCAGTACAAAGACTGCCATATCCTATCATAGATAGCATTTTCTATTTTTTTTTCTCTTTTCCCCTTGTTTCTTTTACTATTACTTAACATGGTTGGTGTGTAAAATGATGTTTTCTAGATTCTCTTCCTGCATCAGTATAATTGGGAAAGTGTGTCCTCATATTTTTAAAGGAACTCTGGGACAGAAAGGCCCTCTTTGCCAGAATTAGGTGGATATTTTCCTTATACTCTCATTTCCTGCTTCCTCATTTATCATTGGCTTTTATCCAGTGTTTATTAAGTAAGATATTTATTCATTCATTAGTTGGCGTCTGTTAGCCTAACACCATAATTGACCTTGGCTTGGCCTCTTGATTCTGTCTTTGCCTCTTAAATACAATTTAATTCTGTGTCTTTGGCAATAACACTTCACATTTTCTTGGTTTTAGACTTAATACACCCTTCCCTGAGGCCAGAGAATTATAAGGACCCTCATCAATACCATTCTAGGAAAGAGAATCTTTAATAATTGAGGTTGTAATGCCAAATCTCAGGATGAATAGAAGGGGATAATTTCCACATCCTTCAAGTTTAAAATGTTCATAGCAGATTCTCAGAATTTTAATGGCTACTCAGATTCAAACTTAGTGACATAAACTGTCTAGCTTGTCTGTAGGAAGCAAGACACCTTATTAAATCTGGAACGATAGCTAGGCAGCCAAATAGATTGTTCTGCATATATCTGAATATTTATACAATCTTCGTTAAGGAAGTACGTTAATTAAGAACCAAAAGAAGGTAAAACTAACTCATAAAGAGCACAACAAATTATATGTAATTGATATGTTAATACAAACCACCAAAACCTAAGTTATTGAAAAATCCTCTGAGAATTCATGAAATGACCTTTGTTTTAGATCAAAATAAACTCAAGGTTACCTTAGATATATGAAAAGTGGTTATGATGGGAGAAGTCTGATTCCACAGCCCACACACTGTGGCCAGCCTCACCATCTCAGTCTTACATCAAGTGTGTCCAGCAGTGGCTGTGTTGCTGTTTCCCCTACATGGTCCTGAGTCTCCGTTGTGGTTCTGAACACTCATTGCTCACCCATTGCTAACAGTTTTGCCACCAAAAGCTGTTGCTTGCAGCCATTTTCCAAGACTGTCTTTGGGCAACAAACTGCTTTTTCCAGCAGCTGGGAGGCAGGATTATTATTATTATTATTTTTTAATACATGAAGTACTTATTTTTCCAATACACGAAATGGAGTATATTGCACACACAGTTTTACAATGAGCTTTTCCACTTGCTATATCACGAATATTTTTGTGTTTTACTAATTATTGCTCTAGGGCAGGCATCCTCAAACTTTTTAAACAGGGGGCCAATTCACTGCCCTCAGACTGTTGGAGGGCCAGACTATAGTTTAAAAAAAAAACTATGAACAAATTCCTATGCACACTGCACATATCTTATTTTGAAGTAAAAAACAAAACAGGAACAAATACAATTCACACCAACTCATGTGGCCTGTGGGCCGTAGTTTGAGAAGCCCTGCCCTAGGGTATCATTTGTAATAACTGCTGTGCTCCATCACAGGAATGTTAGAATAGCTTTTTCTTTCTTAAATACATGAATTTTATTATTCTTCATTACATTATTTCGACCCCCTCCCCCCCGGGGGTAAGACAGAATTTATTTACAGAAAAGAATACAGAAAACACTAAAGATCCTGGTAGATGGAGAGAACTCAAGTGGGGAGAGAGAAGCTCTCTCCATTTCTCTCCTGGTCTTTCCCCATCTCCTCTTTAGGCCTTTAGTCTCAGGGTATATATAGGTGTATGGGTTCCTTGTCCAGGAAATCAATGAATACAGTCCCTTCTGCTGAGGGCAAGGAGAATGAATGTATCAAGGAACGAACACAGTCCCTTCGCCAGGCAAAGTGAATGAATGTATCAATGAATGGACACAGTCCGCTCATGGAATTGAGGCCTAGGAAATTCACAAGAAATTGACCTAGGCATAGGAAATGGGGGTTCCACATTTAGTCCTAAGTGTAAAGTGAAGGAGACACCAAGGCACAGGTGTCTCCTTGGCAGTTGTCCAGCCTTTTTGGCTATTG
>CAUYON010158087.1:0-38944 GCA_963573935.1 Arctocebus calabarensis | reverse complement strand
AAATTAGTTTCATAGTAGGGCTGAGTACATTGGATACTTTTTCTTCCATTCTTGAGATACTTTTCTAAGAAGAATATGTCTATCCGGTTATTTCTGTTTTATTTCTGGTGTGTAAGATCTAATTTCTCTGATTGATCAGTCCTTTGCTATAATATAATTTGTAATAGTTTTATCTCCTTTTGCCATTACTAGTTTGACTTTCTTTTACTTTTTATCTTGCAGCGCTTTTTAGTTTAATTAATAACATTTTATAATCTAGCGTCATGAATAAAAAATCCCTTTTAACTCAGATTATTTTTAATTCTATATTTTACTCTAATCATTTTGTGGCTTCTTTGTTTCTTCATTTAAATGTTAATTTTAGCTGGGACTTATTCTAGGATAAGATGACAGATTTATCAAATAACTTTATCAAATTGTCCCAACCCAGTTATTTAATAACTTTATCAATTTAATGACTTTATCAAATTGTCCCAACCCAGTTATTTAATACTCTTGTTTTTTCTCCACTGATTTAAATATAATTTGTTTTATATGCAAATGTTTCTTACATATTGGGATCTATTAATTGAAAGATCCCAATTTATCTCTCTATCTTTACATGTGCTAGTATCATCTTATTTTAATTATTTATATGATATTTTTAGGTGATAGTTGCTGGCATAGATTAACTGTATTTTGATCACATATTAAGCAAACTTGTATAACTTTTTAATTAGTGTTGATCTTTTGTTGCTTCTCTTAAAATTTCAAAGTAAATTGTTACTTACATCTTTTGCCTATCTGAGCTAACTCTGTTTCCCATCCTCTGGATTTCTGGAAAGGGTTTTATGACCCTGTTTTGCTGCTCACAAGTTTAATATTCAGATATGTTTCTTTGCTTCTTTGTTTTAGGAACCACTTATTGGGAACTTTATGTAGGCTATATATTACTCATATCCAATATCACCAATTGTTTCTTATTTCTATACTTGTTTCTATCTTATATTTCATAAATCTGCCTCTTCAAGGACTTTTATTTTTTTACAGATTTTAAAATCTGAATCTGTCCATCCTTCTAGATTAGTTTTCCAGTATTAGTTCTGTCTTTTTGTTTTTTCTCTTTCAGTCACAGTGCTTGCATTCCTAGGAGAGTTTGTTATTAATATGTTGACTAGAGATGGACCCAACGGGAATAATGAAACCCATGCTCTTGCGTGGGCCACCCCAGGTAGACTAAGTTGGTGTAGAGAGGGAACCTCGTGACGGAGCTATCATCTGTACTCAGCCCTATGTTCTCTTCTCCCTGCAGAACACTTCACCTGCCCCAGACATTGCTTCTGCTGGGAGCTGCATCACTCTGTTTTGCCTCCTTCGTCTATAACCCGTGGATATGACATGCAAAGGGTGAAACACTCAGGCCTGCTAGTGACCACATGCCACTTTCAGCTAGCCACATATTTTGCCACCACCTGCCACTGCTGGTGGACTGGAACTGGATAAATCAGAGAGGGTTCAGACAAACAACATGTGAATAAGAATGAGAAAAAGCCTTTTAGGAAAGTTATTCCCCAGCCCAATAACCATCATCAGCCCTTGGCATTTCCCTCCATACACCCCACACTCCAAACAAAGATTGGGATCTCAGAATCTTCTGTTATAGTAAGGCTTTCTTATAGTATGGAGGGGTGTGTGATAGAGACAAGAGAGAGACAAAGTTTGAAAACTTTCCGAGCCTGCTGAGCAACTTTTGTCCCAGAGGATCTTGAGTATTGGATTCAGAGGAGAAGGGTCAGTGCCCCATGCAATTGCTATCTTGTCAAGAACCCCCTATGTTGCAGTTAATGCATACACACACACACTCACAGGTTTAATCACAGCACACTTAAAAGTTTTAATAGGACATAGTTTTGGAAGTTTGTTTGCAAAGTTTTCATATAGTTATTATGATTATGGGCTCTTACAAATATACTTTCCAAAATCTGAACTTTCTGGCACTAAGTGGTTCAGAACAGGAAGAAGAAGAAAGCTCCTTGAAAACCCAAGCTTAAAGTCCGTAGCTCAGTGAGTAGGCCAGCCTCAGTGAGGCTGGCAGGTTGGAGCCCAGCCAGGGCCTGCTAAAACAACCTGACAACTGCAACCAAAAAATAGCTGAGTGTTGTGACAGGCGCCTGTTGTTCCTAGCTACTTGGGAGGCTGAGGCAAGAGAATCACTTAAGCCCAAGAGTTTGAGGTTGCTGTGAGCTGTGATACCACAGCACTGTACCAAGGACAACTTAGTGAGACTCTGAATTAAAAAATAAATAAATAAATAAATAAGACAAAAATTGGCCAGGAATGTTGTCTCTTTTCTATAAATCTCAGCACTTTGGGAAGCTGAGGCAAGAGGATCTCTTGAAGACAAGAGTTGAAGACCAACCAAGGCAACCTAGAAAGACCCCATCTCTACAAAAGTAAAAAATAAAAAATTAGCTGGGTATAGTGGCATGTAACTATAATCCCCACCATTTGGTAGGCTGAAATGGTGGATCGCTTGAGCCCAGGTCAGCTATGATTTTACCACTGCATTCCAGCCTGGGGTGGCAAAACAAGACCCCATCTGAAAAAAAAAAAATATATATGCCAAACGCTAAAAAATCAAACCAAAAAGCAAAAGTTCAAAGAACTTTCTATGAAATTTTTTACAGGCATATATTATGTAATCTTCACTTATCATAATCTTATTAAAGCCTCTTTTACAAAGGAGGAAATTAAATTCCAAAATTCTTAGAGAAATTGTCCAAGATCATATACATAGAAAGTGCCAAAATCAGCACTGACATCCATCAGTCCTTTTCTCCCTTTGTCACCCTTTCCATAGGCTCTGAGGACTGCAAATCCAGGTTATTCTTCTTTCTATTTATATTTATGCATGGGTCACAGTTCTCCCGGAATGCTATAGAAGGTACTTTGGTTTTTGAAGGTTATACACACACCTACAACCTGATGGAAAAATAATTTCCCTGAAACTAGATACATAAAGGAAAAATATTTTATTGCATATCTAAGCATCCATCAGGTTCACAAAGAATAATTTAGGAATTTCACATGTGTAGACCTTTACATGGTATATGCGATGGTTCACAGAGGTAGACCTTTTACGTTGTACGTGGGATGGTTCTCAGAGGCTAAGATTACCATTTAGCAAAGAGATCAAACAATGATGTTGGAACAGGATTAAAGGGATTTACCTGCTGGAGGTTTTTGTCGTGGAGATGTTTCCAAAATCATGTTATAACTTTAATCTAAGGCTTAGGTTATTTCTTACAGAAAGATAGATCCCTGTTATTAAATTTGAGTATGACCACGACAATGAAATCTTTGCCCCTTTATACTGAATTACTTGTTATTCAAACTTAATAGTGCTAGATACATGAAAAGTCTAAGTATAAAGCCTAGAAATTACTAAAACTTAGTCAGAACCTGTATGTATAAATAAAATTTTGTTTTTCATTTTGTGTTTAATGGTAATAGCCCAAATATTTAACATAAGATCCCTGCTAAAAGTAAAGACAATCCAAGTTCCGAGATTCTTTACTATCTGGAGTTCTGTCTTACTAAAATATATATTCAAAGCTTCTAAGTTATTAGAGCAGATAGAAATCTGTTTAAACACCATTTCTAATGATTTGAGAAAAACATGAACTTGGATTTCTTTTGATACTTTATGCTTCTATGATTTAAATGTTAGGAAATTATTGTATTGCTCATCAGTCAAAACTCTATCAGGGATAATTTGGCCTTCTACAAAAAAGAATAAACAAGATAATTGAAAAAGGATAATAGACAGTTGAGAAAAGAAAGTGGGCGCTCAGAAATGGCGAATGTGAAAGTTGCCTGCAAAATATAAGGAAACATAATTCAAGGTCCATCTATACTGTATCTACCAGGAAAGTTGAGGCTATGAGGGGTCTCAGATTTAAAAAAAGGAAAACTATCATACATAGGATACTAAAAGAATATGGCACTTCTCTAGTGATATGCTAATTTACCTAACATACTGATGTGAAATGTCTTTCAGAAATTCCCTATGCCAAATTGCACAGTTAAAACTCCCAAATCAATCTTTAGAGAAGGGACTAATAGAGATAAATATTAAGAATAGTGAGTAAAATTTACATTCATAAGGGATGTTCTCTTTTTGAGCCTCCAAGTAGGAATGGGACTTAAAATATGTTCTTGACTATAATTATTTTGATGTCTGGATATTGAAATGATGAAAGCAAAATTGGCTATCTGAGTCAATCCGTGCACTGTTCTTAGAAGAAGAAAAAAAAAAAAAGGAACCATTGACCAGAATTTTTTAAAAAATATATTATGTTTAAAGCATGTGTTACAAGGGTGCAAGGGGACATGCTTACAAGTTAAAATGCTGAGGACTATCCCACCCGAATTCTTTAATTCATCAAACCCAGGGTTTCTTTATACATGAGAAAGACCTAAAATTGCCTTGTGAGCAGCCCTTGGGAAGAGATCTCATGGTGTCCAGAGCAGGAAGAAGAGACTCTGGCCAACTCAGAAACTGATAATAGAATGGTGGGTTTCATAAGGCACACTGGCCTTTCAAATGTTAACTCTCAGAGCCTCATCTTGGAGTGGAAAGCTGTAATCACATACTTGAATCGAAGGTTTTCTGGTTTTCTCTGCAAAAGAGTCTGTGAATTATTAACTTAATATTACCTTATAACACATTTAAATTTTCTGATTTGTGTTGGTGGAGAGGGGCATTTTATAGCAATTTATTAAGAACATGGAAACAATGCCTTTCTACTAAGCGTAAGATTTTATAGACATTATAAAGGTATTTTATAACAAATGGAGCAAATTTTCATGTTTACCATACCACATGTGAATAAAGAATTATTTATACATTGTAGTATTTAATTATTATGTATCAAAAATATTTATTTAGTTATAAAAATATTTTAAATATTTAGATGTCTACTACTCCTGCAGCAGACTTTTGCAAAGTGATTTGGAATTGGGGGTGAGGGACTATGCAGCAAAAATACCAGTTAGAAAGTTTCTAGATGGTAAAATAAAGAGAAAAGCACCTATTTATTGAGAAACTAATGCTCAGAGAATGCAGTATAAAGATCTGGGAACTATAGATACATTTGTTATTGTATTTGCCATCATTGTTATCTTTACTGTTTTATTCAGATAATCAAAGATCTCAGATTTTTCATGTTTTATTTTAAATGGAAATTTCTCAAACCTTAAATCAGTTTAGACACATTGACAGTTATGTTGTCATTAAGGTTTCATACTAATGACACTGAGTTTATTTTGACAAGAGACTATTTCCATTTTTCAGTTTACTAAGTCAAATTTGCATCTCATAACCAATCAGATGCTTTCTATACTTATATTTTGGGGACACGTTGCTTTTTTCAAAGCCTGTTCATGAATATTGTTTTACTTAAAAAAAATCATTCTATTATAGAAAGAGATTTTGAAGCTAAACTTCATATATTTGCCTGTTTTAAATACCATTAACCTACCAAACGTACAAGAAAATCATTAGCTTTTCATATTATTTTTAATCTAAACTAATAAATAAAAGTGTTCTATTTCAAAAATAAGTATTGTAAGTATTATCTTAATGCAGTGAGGTTATTGTTTATTATACCTTGTTGCTTCAGATAAATTTACAAAGAAAAATGAGAGTTACCGGCGTGATTACCCAAGGAGCCAAGAGGATTGGAAGCCCAGAGTATATAAAATCCTACAAAATCGCCTATAGTAATGATGGGAAGACTTGGGCAATGTACAAAGTCAAAGGCACCAGTGAAGACATGGTAAGACCTATTTAACCCACTGAATTTAAAGATAAAACTATTGATTATCAAGTGACAACAGAGTCTTCAAGAGAAGCCTTATACTGAAAATAATTTCTGATACTTTTCATTGTTAATTGGGCTAGCAGGGAAAAGGGAGTAGGACTTTTTCCAAGTTACAAATTTATAGTGGCTGACATTTAAGGTTTTCTCAGACTTTAATTGGTGGCTCTACAAATACTTTGTAACAAAGTTAGCATAATCTCATACAACAGTTGAGCTTTATTTTAACAATAGCCTTCAATTTTATTTCCATTGCTTTTACAGTTTAGCACTTTTCTTCATCAAAAAACTACTGACCAAAACTATTGTTTTTAAAAGCAAGAAAGGCACCAAATTATAGAAAAGATATATATATATATATTTATAGACTTTATATTGGAAAAAGCTTTTAATTTGGCAGAATAAAATATTTTAGATAAAGTGTATATAATATTCAATATTTCATTTCCTTTTTTCCCAATTCTTTTATTAATTCTTCCTCAAAAAGTTTAACTTTTAACGTATCAGGAATGCAGGCCATTCCTTTTAAAATCAAGCATTATAGTAGATCCTAACAAATTGTATAAAATATTTATTAAATTGCTCTCGTAAATGAATTTAAGTAATGTTTTTAAATTAGATTTACATTAAAGGCAAAATAAATAGGTTTAATGGAATAAAAATAATGACACATTTTAGTTCTTGATTTTAGAGGGAAACATAATTCTTCACCAGAAATATATATTCTCTCCATTTACATAAACAGAGAGTGAGAATGATCAGTCTCCTTGCCAGTGATCTGGGCCTGATTGATAAAGATGTAATCTTGAGGAGTCAAACCCTAAAGCATCATATATCTGATGGTAGCGTTAGAGAGAGTGAGTGGTCAGAATCACTAGTAAAAACTATTTCCTACCTGAAAAAGTATAAATACTAAGTAGCAAAATGAACAGAAAGATGAGATTAAGTGAAGGATTTAAGGTGCCTATTTCTCAAGAAAAGAGGGAACCACTCTGAAAGACTGGCCTTAAAATTGACAAAGCCATCATAGTGGAGTATGGATTATGCCACAGGCCAAAGTGGTTTATGGCTTTAATTAGAATTTTATATATGGGTTTTATATCTACTGCTGATGGCAGTGTGCTTTCGGAATGCTCCCTGCTTTCAAATTATTTAATCCAGTCTTCGTAGGATTATTTTGGGTAAGGAATAGGAGGGTCAATGTGTAAAAACAGATAAGGAAGATGTTGCAGTTAGTAACTGAAAACTCTGTATTCTGTCTTTACACAGGTGTTCCGTGGAAATGTCGACAACAACACACCATATGCTAACTCTTTCACACCCCCCATAAAAGCTCAGTACGTGAGACTCTATCCACAGGTTTGCCGAAGGCACTGCACTTTGCGAATGGAACTTCTTGGCTGTGAACTCTCGGGTGAGCCTCATATTACCTATTTCTGTAGTCTCCAAAAGTCTATGATTGGGTACCTGCCTGTAGTTCAGTGGTTAGGGTGCCAACCACATGCTTCAGGGCTGGTAGTTTTGAACTCAGCCGGGCCTGCTAAATAAACAAACAAACAAAAAATAGCGGGCGTTGTGGCGGGCACCTGTAGTCCCAGCTACTAGGGAGGCTGAAGCAAAAGAATCACTGAAGCCCAAGAGGTTGAGGTTGCTGAGAGCTATGATGCCATAGCACTGTACCAAGGGTGACAAAAGTGAGACTCTGTCTCAATGTATGTAGCCTGCTTTACTCTGTAAAAGCCACTCTTAGACATTTATTTCTGTTACAATATGTTTACAACATAGTTCATTGAGAGCCAGAATGTATGTGTAGGATCAAGAAGTACTAAAACATGTTGCAGGGTAAATTTAATATAGAAACAGTAATGGAGTTTGTGAAATGCTCACTGAAAGTGCAATGAATTCTCAAAGGAAACTCCAGATTAATTTTAAATGTGTCTTATTGGTTTGGGTAGTAACTACAATATATGTTTTGTGTCAAAAGTTCAGGACAAACTGGAGTCTGACCTCATAAACTGCAGTCAAAGTTAGTGTAAATGGTACAGTAAAGTAAGCGTTATCTTTGTCCATCTCCATAAGAATTTGAAGTTTTTAAATAATTTATTTAGATTGTACGAAATATGAATATGTCTCATTACTCGCAACGGGACAAGACTTCAATGCCAAGATTGCTACTGCAAATTCATTCTTGGATCATTCTTAGCTAGCACCCTGCTTACTGTACAAATAGTGGTTATCCAGCTCAGGAATAATCTATCAAAGGACTAGAGTTCAATATTCTCATCCCCCAGGAATATCAATACTAGATTTAAAGATGAAGACTCAGCATGTGGATTTAGTATTGGCGCCATGTCAATTTAATTAGATTCTAAACTACATGGAAAATTGGGTGGCAGAATTTCACTCTGTTTTATTTTTGGTGATGGTTCTTATAATTCTGGCATCAAAATCTACAAACTATCTTTGCTACGTAGCCTGAAATTATTTTATTTAAATAGAAAACGCACAATTCATGCGTTGTTCTACATTTTAGCATAATCTTGAAGTGGGGAAAAACCTTCACCAAACTTAAAACAATGCCAGTTAGTTGAGAATACGAGGACAAGTCCCTTCAAACAGATAACATTGTAGGCCTTTTATTTATTTCAAGAGCTTGCCCTTAAGTCCCTCAAATAAAAGTTATTATTAAAAATAGCCAATTTTTAATAAGCCCATACATTTAACGTAACTAGAGTAATTTGACCAGACAAGTGACCCTATTTTAAGAATCACACTTTTTTTTTCTGAAGCAACTAACATGTAGTTTCTAGTGCCATTAATTATCCTCAGAGAGATGCTTTCCCTAATTTTGATAATTCAGCCTGTCCTGTTGGCTGCCAGTAGATCTTGGTAGAATTATTGCGGTGCGGTGTTGGTATTACACATCAGTATTTCACCACAGGCCAGTGTCCATCTCTAAGCCATTCATCATAAAGCAATCAAGAGGAAGCCCCAGTCTGATGGGGTTTCCTGCGAGCCGCGTGGGTTTAGTTGCTTACCATCGCCTACTCCAATTTTTCAGTGCTTTGATTCATGAAGCTCAGTCTTTCATACACAGCTTAGCTACACCCCTAAGGTGAGAGTATATTTTACTTCCAAGTTTGTCAAGAAGTTACACCTGATTCTTTACAGATTTTATTTTCTCAAAAAGAAGTAGCACCCCATCTCCTAAACCTGCAAATTGATTTTGAACTTGCATGCAGACAGCGATGTCTCTCAATGGATACTTTTAAAAGCTGGGGCACTTTACTATAGAAATACTGATTTCATCAAAATTTCATTCTGCCCAGGTGCTGCCCATACTGTAAAAGAGTTAATTTATATATGTGAAATCATATAGATGAAGAGTAAAAAGTGTAGCATGAGGCACATTGGCAGAGAGGCCACCTTGAACACTTGGAATTAAACACTAATGTAGCCTACTAAATTATTTTCCACAATCCAGGGCAACACTGTAAAGCCCAAGGTTGCCTTATTGTGTTCTATAAACTGTTATAAGATCTTCAAGCTTGCCTAGAAGATCAGCAATTAATCTTTTCCCAGAGACTTGAAAAGATCATCTCCTAAATTCTCTAAAAGAGATATGACTTAAGATACTGGGAATGAAATAGATCCTGATGATAATTAGAGGATGAAGACTCATTCATTCTTTGAACAACTATTTAATTATTTTGAACTACTTCTGTTCTAAGTAATAGACAACAGAATGGATATGAAATTAACTTAATGGGCAAGCAGAAATGATCAAAGTAAAAACACTTTAATGCCACCTATATCACAAAAGGAGAAAACAACTACTTTTTCTTTTCTTTTGTAAGCAAAGATTTTCTTTGTAAGCAAACTTTTACAAAGACTGGGTAAGGGAAAGGGAGAAGGAGGTAGAATTGGGGATGAGGATAAAAGAACAAGTCATATGTTTATAATGCAGAGAATGCATGTTCTCTTGCAACTGTCTGAAGATACAGTGAGCCATTATGGCTACTAAACTTCCTAGAATCTTTGAGATTTGTTAAGACATTTTCCTTACTCAGAAATGGCATTAAGGTTTTAGAGCTATTTTTATCAGGTGGTTTCAAATATATGCCAAACTAACTTTATTTATTTATTTTAGAGACAGAGTCTCACTTTGTCACCCTCGATAGAGTGCTATGGCGTCACAGCTCACAGCAACTTCCAGCTCTTGGGCTTAGGCGATTCTCTGGCCTCAGCCTCCCGAGTAGCTGTGGCTACAGGCGCCTACCACAACGCCCTGCTATGTTTTGGTTGCAGTTTGGCTGAGGCTGGGTTTGAACCCACCACCCTCAGTATCTGAGGCTGACACACTACTCACTGAGCCACAGATCTTCCCTGTCATTTTCTTTTTTTTTTTTTTTTTTTTTGAGACAGAGCCTAAAGCTGTTACCCTGGGTAGAGTGCTGTGGCATCACAGCTCACAGCAACCTCCAATTCCTGGGCTCAAGGAGTCTCTTGCCTCCGCCTTCCAAGTAGCTGGGACTATAGTCCCTGTCATTTTCTTGTGTTTGAGTGGGATAGTGGCAGTTCCTGGAAGGTGGCAGTGACGGCAGATGTGCAGTAGCCTCAAGTAAAAAGAAGTGTTCTAGACAGACCAGGAAGAAAGCGGTTAATGATAGTTGAGAATTATAAAGAGTTCTAAACCACCTCTTTCAGAGCCTAGATTTTAAAACGCTCATTTTAGAGATTACACCTGTCATCAGATGCTCCCTAGTATTCACTGACACGCTAATATTGGGGGACCTATATGTTGGAATGAGTTTTACCAAGAATAGCTAACTCCTTCCCTTCCCTCCCTCCCTCCCTTCCTTCTATTAATAAAAGTAACTAGCCCTTACTAAATGCTACCTATGTGCCAGCACTGGTCCATAGTAGTTTATTAACTAATTTTTAGAACTCTTCTTGGAGGCAGTTTTTAGTATTATTACCATCTGCAGAAGGAAAAAATGAAGCACAAAGTGGTTAAATAACAGCTACAAGACTACACAGCTGTTACCAGTAAAGCATGAGGGGAAGATACTGGGTTAAAATCCTCCTTATTTGTCTTTGCTTCCTTGATGATCAAACTTCCTTTGTGAGTATCTTGGCCAAAATGAAACAGAAGACTCAGGCACTGGCCTGACATAATAGAATCATGCTGCCCTATTATAAACTTCGTGAGCGAAATTTTAATACAGTTCCCATTCAGGGTTGGGAAATTGTGTGTATGCAGGTACACACGTGTGCATGATATTCCAAGGATAGGGGAACCCAAATGTCACACTATATTAAACTTGAAAATATATGTGGTAGATTTCAGAATTTTCATGAAATAGCTAAATTTTATACGTTATTGAGTATGATTGGAATCTAAGAATTTCCCGAAAGTTTTATCTAAGCATGATTTTGGTGGAATGTGCGTATTTTCTTCTGTCTCCCATATGCCTGACTCATGGTCTACACTGAGTAAATATTAGCTCCCCGCGACCCTGAAGAAGGCGTGAGGGCACTATAAGACCCAGTGCTGAAGATGAACATATTTCTCAAAAAACAAAATATTGTCCAGTTTAGAATATAATAGTGAGCAGTTTGTGAAGATGACACTGTACCTAGGTAATTGTCATTTGCAGTATTGTGAAAACAAATAAAAGAAAAGCAAATATATTTATGGGAGAAAATGTCCCATTTTTAAAGTCACAATGAAACTGCAGGAAACTATGGAACAGTCATGAGGTTTCCAGTAATGAGAGACAGGAGAGAGCATTTCAGCATTGTTTTCATTTTGCAAAATCATCTGTCACAGAAAACTAGTTTAAATTGTCTGTCTTGTTTTCAATTTCTCCAAAATATCTTCAGACAAAATAGCCTGAATTGACTATCTCGTTTTTCGATTTTGTTTCAGATTTATTTCTGATTATAGCCTTTTTTTTTTTTAATTTAGATGCTCCCTCTTTGGGGGAATGAGTAGTATTATGTTTAATCTTCTCTTACCTATTGAAAATGAACACGGAAAAATTCCAGAGTGAGAAATTATTTTTCTTAGGAGGCCCTTGTCATTTCTTTCAGGCTGTTCTGAGCCTCTGGGTATGAAATCAGGACATATACAAGACTATCAGATCACTGCCTCCAGCATCTTCAGAACGCTCAACATGGATATGTTCACTTGGGAACCACGGAAAGCTCGGCTGGACAAGCAGGGCAAAGTGAATGCCTGGACCTCTGGCCACAATGACCAGTCGCAATGGTTACAGGTAAAATTTTCCACAACTATTTCCTCACCCACTGCTCCTCCTTCTTGGTTAGGGGAAAGAGGGGTCTTTACCTTCACAGTAATCTAAATGTGACTTTGTGTTTGGTTTAACTAAATTGATAAAACAGAAATTCCATATACAGCCAAGTCCATGGGCTGTTTTTACTCGGGTGTTAATTTATAGATGCTGCCATGAGGTTGATGCTGACCGAATACAGTATGTATATACGCGTTGACTGATCGATTGAGAGAGTATTTGCGTCTGAACTCTCATCTGTTCTCATGATTTGTCTAAATATTGCTTTTGAAAGCATGGCAGGGGAATTTAAAGGGCATTGAAATCATGGCGCTGACCTGTACATCGTTCTCACAGAATCACGACTCAAGACACTTGACTCTTTACCTGTGGTTGCTAAGCAATGGAGCAGTTCGATTATGTTTTCCTAACAGAGCTTGGTCACAGGGGCAGCCGTAGCTACTGCAGAGCTATTTATCGCTAGCAAATGAAGTAAGGTTAACATCGGTGCTCTTTAATGCAATCTTCATGAAATTCACCTTTTTTGTAGAGTACTTGTAAGTAGGCATAGACTTGTTAATGTCTTCTGTGGTAAAGAAATGGAAGACAGCTCAATGCTACAGTGAAATCGCTCGATTTGAAAGAGTTCTACTTTTGTTATATTCATGCTGTATTTGTAAGTTTAGAAACTGTGGTAATTCCTGTTATTCCTGCAAATCATGGAAACATTCAAATGGAAAAGTGGATTTGCCAGAGCTGAAACTTCTTAACAAGTCACCTGAAATTTGCCACAGTCCCTTTCTAGTCCCCTCGTCACTTGGCCTTGCTTGTCCTTATTCGCACACTTGTTTCTTTCCTTTCCCTAAACATTCTATCTGGGTATTTGTTGAGCGGGAGCTTTATGGAGTTCTTCCATTACTGCCGTGCATTACAGGTAACTGTGTGTCTTTTTCCTATTTCTGCCGTGTGAACTCCATGAAGGTAGAGGGTGTGTGTTATTTTGCTCATCATCCCAGCCCCCCATCTGATGTCTTTGCCCTCTGTATGGCATTTATTTAGCAAACCTTTGTGTGAGAGCCTACACAGCTTCGTATAGGATGAGAGGGATGCCACATGAGTCGTATTCTCAGACTTTATTGCCTCTCTGGCTTAACGCATTCCTTTTGTGTGACGTGGGTGACCACCGGACCATGTTCCTCTCTCGTCCCAGCTGGTAACTGGTCTGGTCTGCCTTTCTCCCTCCTGGTGTCGTCCTGCTCCTCTCTCTCTCACCAGCCCTGCACTCATATTCACTGACTTAGCAGTATTGGTGACTTCGGCCACTAAAACATGCATCCAAGGACCAGAAAATCATTTTACTTCACACCTCCACATTGTCACTGCCACAATCTGGGATGTTACCCTTTCTTGCCCCAGGTTTTCCCAGAAGCACGTTATTAGCTTTCCCATTTCTGGTTTTATTTTCTAAAAATCTATTTCATAAGAAGCAACGGACAGCGTGTATATGTATGTGTGTTTATGCATGTGCATGTGTATACGCTTGTGTGTTTCCTAAACCGCAAATATGACTCTCTTACTCCCTTGTTCAAAATCCTTTAGTTCCACCCTCTCGGTTTCAGAAGAAAATGCAGGCCCATTAATATAGCATAAAAGGAATTGGCCCCATTTCATCTCTTACCACACTTTTATAAATGTGCTTGTTTCTCAAACCAACACTATCTCCCTTTCCCATTCCTTTATAAATGTCCTCTTCTTAAAGGAAAAGAATGGAAAGAGACCTCTCCCCCACCTTCTCAGCCTTCTCTCCTTTACCCTTCAGCTGCAGTTTAGA
The DNA here is from genome assembly GCA_963573935.1 of Arctocebus calabarensis. Classification (NCBI taxonomy): domain Eukaryota; kingdom Metazoa; phylum Chordata; class Mammalia; order Primates; family Lorisidae; genus Arctocebus; species Arctocebus calabarensis. Next base: position 24,956 of record CAUYON010158087.1, on the reverse strand, counting down.
CACACCTTTCTTTGGGAAGGCGTTGCTGCCAGCTGGATCCCTTGAGTCTGACTGAAGTTCCCCACTGTGTCCTACTGTGTCCTGTCCCTGTAGCACTATCATGCTGTATTGGAATTTGCTTCATGAGGACTGGGAACACACCTGTCTTGTTGAATTTCTTAAATTATTGCCCAGCATCTAACCAACTACTTGTCGCAATATCTGACATATGGTTGGCATTCTGTGAAGATTTGTTGAATGAACAAATAAATGATAAGCTCAGAGAACAATTCAAATTGTACAAGGTTGAGCGAATACCTATATAAATTTAATCCCCAGTTTAAGACATCAACTGTTAACATAGTCTCAAATTTTTAAATAAAATTTAAAAAAGAAGTCAATGTCAAAGAGATGGTCTTTCTTAAACACAGAAACTCAATTTGCATAGTATTCCAGTCATATCTCAGATTAACCAGGCATAGCTAATATTATTTGTGATTCATAATGCCTTGCAAAGTTAAGGCAAATATTTTATATACCACAAGTACCTCACACAGGGTGGCAGGTCCTAGAAATATACATGTTAAAGGATTGCCAATAACAAGTTTTTTTAGAAAGATAAAAATAAAACAAATATTTTTACATGACTCAGGGTGTTTTTTAGTGTAAACCACCATTCATCACTCTAAGAAGGGTTCTCAATTGTCTCCTATAAGTCATTTGCATGTTGAAATTAGTTTATATTGTTGATGATGAATTTTCTTCCCATTCAATGACCAGTTCTCCTAATATATATCTAATTTTTGTTGTGTCAAAATATAATCAGAATCTCCAAGGCAAAGTAAATTGATATCTTCTTATTTTTTTTCTTTCTGACATCATGTGAAAAAAGCTCCAAAATCCAGAGAATACAATCTGCTCAACTGTACATTATTATTCTTGTTAGGGTTTTTGTTGAAAATAAGCTTAACATTTTTAGAGATAACTGTGTAGAGTGACTTTGGTTTTAAATTGTTAATATAGAGGTGATGTAGAGGTCAGTTTTTACTCTGAATTTGTTCATAAACTGGGAGGCTTCTGAATTTATAAACACAGAGGCTTCTTAACTTATAATTTTTACTTATATTTTAACAAAAATACATCAGTTCTGAGCAATAACTCTTCAGAAGAGAAGCCATGTTTTTTACCTACAGTCCATTTCTTCATTATCAATATCTTGCTAATTAATTTTTAAGAAACTTTAATATGCATCTAAAAACGTGACCCTCTGATAAAGAAAATTTTACTTATACCTAATAGGTTTTTCTTAAACTTAAATCAGATGATATCCAGAAATACAATTATAGTAAATGTAGCTGGAAAAAATACCCTTATGCTTCATTTTAACGTATTTAAAGGATATACGTCCTTCAAGGAATTCATATGTTTTCAAATATCACATTAACATTTTATTCTTATTATTACTCCAATGTTTCTTCCAGTCTCTCTTATAAGATCAGTGTGTTGGAAACTTCTCAAGTAAACGTTATGTTATTTTTTAGAAGCAATTATACCTAATTGATTAGCTTTCTTGAGTTATTATTAATCATAAAATTATGCTGTTCCTCTGTGACCATAGCAAGAACGTCGTAGCTCCATGGGTCATTCTAAATGAGAACGATTTCTCAGACCTCTACAAGAATGCTATTCTGTTACTCTGATGGGTATGATGTTTTCCAAAAGTTGAAAATTTAATCAAAATTTTAAGCAAAAAAAAAACCCATCATAGTGATTTCCAAATCTCCCAGAGGTTAAAATGCAGTTTCTACCTTTCAAAAAAGCCTTACCTACATTTAAATTGAAAGATCCTGATTCCCAGGTAGGATATTACTCGCACATGGTCAGAATAGACTTTAACTTATATTAAATCTACTTTGTTTTCTTTTCTTTTTTTTTTTTTGCTTTGTTTTGTTTTGATCAGATTCTTAGTTTCTATTGTTATTTTCTAAACAAAGGAAGAAATTGTATATGATTTAAAGTGGATTAAATAAAACAAATAACAGGACAGAGGAAACACACAGTCCAAACTTAACAAGGGAGAGATCCTTTATTTCTTTTTTGGCGGAGTATGTAAACCGCAGGAGAGTATAGCTTGACATCACCAATTATAATCAACAATGAACTTTTGCATACATATTTGTCACTTCCTCCAAAATGGAATTAGCAATAAAAAAATGAAAATGTAAATTAGTGTGTTGTTAGTTGCAAATTGTATATAATGTTGATACATTGCATAAATCAGCCTTGGAAAACAAAAAAAAAATTTGTAATGTTTTTATCTAGGTATCATCAGATTTTTCCTTTACTTAAAAGTAGCACTAATAAGTATCAATAATCTAAACTGAGTGCTATGATATTTTTTCCAGTCTTCTCTACAGAAACTATATTCCTACTAGAATGGTTATGTGTTTTTATGTCCATTATCACTAGCTTTCAACAAAAAAGTGAATTCCCATTTAATTTATGTTCAGATTAAACAAACTGATTGAAATTGACATGTTTAATAACATTCTCTCAGGAGCAAGGGTACTCGTAATGATAATCATATAAATTGGGAAGAAATACACTGATTGATTTAGTGTTGTACATGGAGCTGTACAAGAAGTGCTATAAGAATTAACTGAGATAATTTAAAAAAATTTAATTGAAACATCACAAATTCCCTTACACTGAATACAGTGTATCTATATTCATTACCTTATTGGTGGTGACTGCAGAAAAAGGATAATTTACTATCTGTAATTAAATTTACTATTATTCAAAGGATTTCAGGTTTCATAAAGGATAACATAATCTAAATGACTAACAAGAAGGAAAATGTCACAGTGTCACCCAGGAAATGGCCTTTTGGTCTATTTCATGAGACATTTGCTAATTTAAGTTAGTGTGCATAGTATTTCCACCACGTCAGTAGAATTAATAGAGTTGTTAGACTGCACATTTTAATGTTGACCTTTGTCAGAATTGCTTCTAACCCTACGGAGCTTCATTTCAATACTAATTTTGGGGAAATGTGTAAGAAAGCAGTTGAATGTAAGCTTTCAAATGACATAAGGCTTATTTAATTTAGTCCTTGTCAGATTTTTAAAAGGTAGTATTTTAGCCCTTAAAATTCACACCTTCTTTAAAGCCATTAACTTCTTTTGCTTCTCTGGACAATGAATTTACAAAATAGTTGAAAGAGAGGATTTCAAGGATGAGGGCTCACTAGGACCCGAGGCAGCAGAATGAGAGCTCATGGTATTTCCTAGCTTCTCCTCAGCCTCTAAACGTGTAGTTCCAGATTGTAAAAATGGAAATCTATTTCTTCCAGAGTTACTGATCATCAAATACACACACACACACACACACCCACCAAAATCTAGAAAATGTAATTCCTATTTTTTGTTTAAAATAAAATACGGGGTGGCGCCTGTGGTTCAAAGGAGTAGGGCACCGGCCCCATATCCCAGAGGTGGCAGATTCAAACCTGACTCAGGCTGGAAAAAAAAAAAAAAAAAGAAACACAGAGTAAATAGGAATGGGAATTTTAATACTTGTGTTGTATATACATCACATTTTAGGGAAAGCTGCTCTGTCCAACAATCTCCTTCAGAATTAAGCTCATCTGGTTCAGATGCTTTAGTTTGTCTGACAGACCTTTGTAATATTTCTTCAAAGCCAGCGATGTTATAATGGATGTTATAATGAGTAGGTAATTCAGTTTTTGTTTACATTCACAAATACAGATATGTCTCATCTATGAAGTATTTTATTTGCTGGCTAATGCCAATATAAATATATATGTATTGCAAATATTGTATCGTTTTCTCTTCCATTAATAAAATTAGCATTTCTGTAGGCAAACGTGCCTCAGTGAATTGGCTTTTAAATCTCTACTGTCTTTGTTTAATGCTGCTCTTATAGGTAACTAGCATAGTGTTTCTCTTGAAAAGCATTAAGTCCACCTAGCTATTTCTGTATTAACCACTGATCAGATGCTTCTCTGAGATTCTTTAGGATATAGGTAAGGACATATCTGTCCTCCTACAGCTTCCAGGTATTCACTATCTGAAATTAATTTATATCTGAGAAGAAAACTAGATATACGTTTTTGGCTAGGACGGATTATGACCTCAGTATCAAGGCCAGTCAGAGTTCTGACATTTTAACTCATTGCTTAGATGACTTGCCTGGAGTCAGTCAGAAATTCTGGATGCTGCTCACTCTGCTTCCTGCAAATCCTGCTGTGTGCCTGACTCCTCTCCTCCCGCTGGGCTTTCCTGGGAGCCCCTTGTTTTCCTACTCCATGGCTTTCCATTCCAGCCCCAGCCTGCCCTCTGGAGGTTCACTGGCTGTTCTCAACCTAGTCCCATCTCTGTTGGAGTTTCAGAAACTGCTCTGACTCTTAATGGGCCACCCAAGGCCACCTTGACGTCTGGCTTCTCAGCACATGAGGGTCCAGCTTGCCCACCTCCACCTTAGGGGCTTCACCAATCCCAGCATCCTTGGTTCCTGGTCTTCACTGTGAATCCAATCCTGGTCTTCACTGTGCCACTGCTATCCTGGCACTCACAATGTCCATTTTTCCAGATATATCTTTTCATCAGATGGTTCCACTGCCAGAGTTGGGTTCCTCTCTTCCTTGTCTTTTTTTTAAACTGATAAAATTAGGATAATATGTATTATTCTGTCATCCTAAAAATTCAGTACTTTAAAACAAATTAGGCTTCCTTTTTCTCCCGAAGATAAATTTTATCAGCATTTCTTAACATGTACCCTTCCATAAGGGAAAAACATCCCTTCCATAAGGTGTTCAAAAAGAACTCTTTCTGCGGTGAAATGTATTTGCTAAATTCTGTATCCTCCTTTATGTTCTTAATGGTTCACATGCTCAAAGACTCTTAGGAATTCTGTAGAAAAGAGATTTAACTTTTTTTTGGCCGAGTTATTTTCAACCTTATTTGATAATGGAGTGCTTTAAAAAAAAATAACTTACCTTAATATCCTTAATATCCTCAGGAATCACTTTGAAATATATTAATTAAATTGCATTTCTATAGCCCTTTGTTGTTTTCAAGAGGCTTTTCTAATACTGATTTTCACTGTATTTTTTTTTTTTAATTGAATCATAGCTGTGTACATTAGTTGAATCATGGGGTACAGTGTGCGGGCTTCACATGCAATCTGAGATATTTTTATCAACCTGATTAACATAACATAAAATCTCATGAATGATTTTCACTGTATTCTTATACTAACCTGAGTACATATCATTATTTGTGTAAAGCACTCTGTATCAAAACATGAAAAGATAACTTGCAGACATTATAAATGACAGGACTTGGGTTCTGTCAAAACTTGATCCAAAAAATCCAGTTTCTCCCTTTTCCACTGAGTGCCGTTTTTTCACAGTGGTTTGTATCTGACATATCAAATGGGGTCTGACCTTAGAAGACTTTTTTTCCATCAACCTGATTTTTCCAGTTACAGCAAAATATATGCAAAATATGTGTATTTGAAAAGGTGGCTTCCAGTTCTCACTGCATTCTTGTGTTCCTACTCAGTATCACACAAAGTTTCATCCGTTCTGTATTAAGGTGCAAGCCAAGCACCTAAAATTACATAACTGGGTTTAAACCATTGTCTTCATTTCATCTTCAGAAGGCTTGCTACACATAAGATTAAGTTAGCCCACCTGTACCTGAGGACAGTCAATTCTTACTATGAATAAAATGAGTGGTATACATTGACTCTTCTGAGCAAGGAAAGTAACATGTAAACAGTTTGGTTTGCTGAGAAATGCTTCCTGGGAACTAAAGGGTTTAGTTAGAGAAGTTAACAGCAGTACACAAATACTTATTTGTTACAAGTGATAAAAATGTTCTATCTCATTTCTTGAAATACATTTGATAACTTTTCTTAAAACTCTGCTTTTTTCTCTCCCAAAATGACAAGGGATCAACACTGAAACTTCTCTTTATATAAAGTGTTTATATAGTAGTTTGTAGTTTGTCCTTTTGCAACTCTTCATTCACTGTGGCTTGGCCTTTTCTGTGTTCATGGTGTAAAAGTCTCTCTTTGTTCCACTGCAGGGCTTACTTTTGTAACTGGCATGCATTAAACTTTAATGTAGAATCTCTGTTAGGATATTCACCATTTTACATAAAAATGAGCCACTAAACATAAGCAGTAGACGTATTATAGCATTTTGGACTTGAGTAACAGGAACTTGGCACTGAAAGCATCATGATTTTTTTCTTTGCAGGTTCCACTCACTTAGCAAGTCAAACTACATAGACTCTTTGAAGAATAAGATTTCTCTTACCACATATACTTTCTCTTCTGCTAGCTTGGTGTCTTTGGAATCAGAAAACTTTAAAGAAGACAGGGGTGTGTGCATACTTTTATTCAGTGCAATGAGTTCATGTGCCACTTTGAGCTATTTTTTTATGCTACTAAAAATTGATCAAAAGCTTTTTGTACAAGATTCTCCATATAAGAACAAAATAGATATGATATTTAGCAATAGCCATTATTAATTAGTTTCTATTTTTATGATGTCATGCTCTACACTTTAAAAATAAAATATGGAATACAATTTTATAGTGATTGCCCTCAAGGTTGTATTAATTATCATTGTGGAATTCTATATAGTTATTATATCCATTATATGTGCAGTATAATTAAAAAACCAAATATGAATAAGCAGGTTTAAGGAAAATTAATAAAATAACAACAAGGATAATTGAAAAATAATTATTTGATTTAAACTTGGAGTCACCTTTCCCCCTTCTCTCAGTATCCTAGCACCTACTAAAGACTCAACCTTTGTTTTTTCCTGATCTTCTGGGGTAAAATACCATTCCAGTGTCACACAGAATGATGAGAGTTTAAGTCCCCAAAGCTGTAGGATTTGATGGTTCTGCAAGAATACCACAGGACCCATCTGCTGGCACGTGACAGATGATATGGGAGGGTTTGTAAAGTGAGGTAATGGAGCTGTGAGTACTTGAGAATGTGACTATATATAGAGAGAGAGATGTGTGTATGTATTATATATGTGCATGGATATGTGTGTGTCTACAAGCTGCCTCAAAGCTCTGTAATGGTAAATAGGGAAAATTCTAAAAATAAAGCAGTGATAAAAAAACTCAGTGGGAAAAAGCACACTACCAGCTGCTTGTGTCTTGCATATTGGAATAAAAGTCATTTTGTCAAAGTGTGGTTTGGAGACTTGCTGCATCAGAGAGTCATGGGCTGGCTAAAATGCAGATTCTGAAATTCCATGCCCAGAGATTGAAAATATTAGGTCTGAGTTGGGCATAGAATTGTGCGTTTTTTGAAAAAATATCCTTGGATTCTTGTGCAAAGTAAAGTTCAAGAAAAGTGGAGTTGATTTGTCTGTGTCCTGAAACACGTTCATTTAGAGGCAGCCGTTTGAATAGGATTTGCTTGGATACATAGCATTGAACATTGCCGCAGTGTGACTCTAATTGCAGTGTAGGAGTAGAGTACTGGTATACCCAGGTGGAAAAAACACCAAGGTGCTCGTATGCAGATGCCAGTAATCCGGCCTTACATTAAGTGAATAAATTCAACAACAAATCTTTATTTTCTTTGAACTATAGAAAACAAAATATAATAAAGATACACACACAGAATCAGATCTAAATCTATGAGAAAGAGGATCTGTCTTGGTATCTGTAATTCAAGTATTTTTGACTAGGAAAAAATATAGATATATGTATATGTATGTATGTGTATGTATATACATAGTATAAATCTCTTGGTCGGTGCCTGTGGTTCAAAGGAGTAGGGCGCTGACCCCATATGCCAGGGGTGGCAGGTTCAAACCTGGCCCTGGCCAAAACTGCAAAAAAATAATCTCTAGTATATATATCTCTGTAAGATAGATATATATAAATGTCATATATAACTCTATATGAAGTTTAAATAATCAAATATTTTCATACTTAGCCCTTTGGCACATGTAGCACAATAACAAATATTCCTTATGAGGCCATAGGTGTTACCAACTTCTGAAGTACCATTTAAAGAGAGATAGTATATTCAGCAAAGATAGAATATTAGTTTTACCATAAAGTCTGTTGAGGAGACCTTTTATAAGTAGGTAAATTATGCATAGTGAAAGTTTGTTGAATGCTATTTTCAAAAATTGTCAATCCATGTGCAGCTTGTGGGATTTTTCACCGATACATTTGACACAAAAGACTCTATATTCAAAATGGTTGGGGTGTGACACTGAACAGTGGAACTGTCTGCCTTCACACCCCTTCCATGCCACTAACTAGTTGGGTGACTATGGGTGATTGAACCTACTTGGTACTGCCACAGTATTCTTATTTCTTAAATAGTGGTAACAATATTTAATTTACAGGATTGTGTTCACTATTAACTGGATTAACATTTATAAAGGGCTTAAAAATAATTTCTGTGAAAATGATAGCTAGTATTTCTTTGATCAGAATGATACTTCCCTACTCAGTAAAACTGTTGATGGCAATTGCTTCATTTAAGATTGCCAGATAAAAAATGTAGGAAACTTAATTAAATTTGAATTTTATATGAATTACATACATTTTATATAAATTATGATGTTTTGGAGTAAAGGTGTCCCCAATATTGCAGGGAACACATTATTCTGAAAAATACCATATTTAATCTGAAATTCAAATTTAAGTGAGAATTTTCCTGTTTTATTTTGCCAAACTCAACAACTCTGTTTTCACTCCATTCCCTTTGCTTTTTTCCCCCAGTACTATGTAATTGAACTAAGTTATGATGCCAATATAATGACGATTTTTGATCAATAGATAATTATTTTAGTAGATTGCTCATCTGTAATTGTTTTGCATTTTGTATCTATTACAGTTGAATTGATACTGGAAGTTCTAGTAGTTTATTAAGTTTAAAGCAAATATGCTTAAATCGAACACCCCTTCAAAATTATTAGTCCTAGTTTTGGAGAAAAAGAAGCTATTTGCAATCTTGGTTTTTGTGTGATTAGTGGATTGCTGGGGCCAGATGAACCCTTTTGATATAAGGTAAGTCCAGGAGATAAACTCAGTTAGCCTCCTTCATTAGACAGGAACTTAGTTTAATATTTTGCATCTTGAGAATGCGTTGAAGTTTCCAACCATGCCTCTGATTTACTCTAAATGACATTTGAGATCTTGTGTCTACAGTATGTAAATTATCACTAGATGGCAATTAACATCCTTTTAGTCCAGTTGGTTCATATTATAAAATACACATGTGCCCACACACACACTTAGGACTTGAACTCACACCTTGATCCCCTTAGCTTCTAGCTGGGTGACATTTTACTTCTGAGCATCAGTTTCTTTATCTGGCAAATACAGTAAATGCCCAGTCCACAGAGCTGTTGGAAGGCTGAAGGGAATCACATCTATGAAACACCCTATGGAGTGCCTAGAAGGAAATAAATGCCCTGTGTGAGTTCCCTTCCCTGCTTCTCCCTCAGAATTAATGCAGAAACTCTAGAGATTAGCAGTTCCGGAGCTGAATCTGCTTCCGGATTTTGTGTCTGTATTACACTACATCAAAAGACAAAAGTAAGAGAGAAAACAGGATACTTCATGTTCTTCACTCTCAACCCGATTGTTTTAAATATGCTCATATTTGCTTAGATTCCTGGATTTTTACATGTTAACTCCACTTATCCACCAGTGAAAAAATGCCGAGACATCCCACCATCACTACGCCATCCCTTGGGAGAGTATTCATTGTTTTATAAGCCCAGCTTTCCTTCTGAAAGTTATTCCCAAGAGCGATCCTGGTCTAACAAGGTATTTGTATTAGAAGCTGCCAACACAGTCTCACATCCCCTGGCCACAGCTGAGTCCCTTCAGTGAAGAGTCCAGAACTTTCATGTGAAAAGGGTTTAGGAAGGGCACCCTGTTGGAATTGCCGTGCAGAAGACAGAAGCAGGATAAGACACTCCTGTAAACTGCATTCCTAGAGCAATCATGCCTGAATCTATGCCAAAATGATTACTTAAGGAGACCTCATGGGAAACTGAAAGAGGAGCCAAAATCTCTCAGTCTTCTATTTCTTAGAGCTTATATTCTCTATTCAGGTGTGAATTTGGGAGACAGTCTGGGTGCAGATGCTCCAACTGTCACATGAAGACAACTACTTAGGAGCACCAAGTGGAGACACGATCCAGCGTCCTTGGCTGTTTCTAAGCTCACGGCTCATATTGACAGACTTTCTTTTTCCATCTGCCAGACCGTGCTAACCTACAGGAAGCAGATGATGACAAATTATTTTTTAATTCATAGTGACTTTATATTTTATAAAAGTCTGTCTACTGCTTGTTTGGGGATTGTTTCTGTTGGTTCACCTATGGAGGTCTATGGAAACAGTCAAAGAATCACAATATTCTGCCTTTTATTCAACTCTTGGGAAAAAAACACAAGTGGAAAATACAGCATTTTAAAAATTGTGGGTTTATAAATAATATCATGAACTGAACTACTAATAAGGTTTAAATATAATAAATTATAAAATCTCATTAGGAAAGGTTATTCTTTGAGTACTTTCAATGTCCTATATTCTGTTTTTATATAACATACATACTCACTTTCAAGGTGATTTTTTTAAATGGTTCCCATAAGTGCAAAACATATTAGAGAAATCTACCTTATTTCTTAGTCTTCCTTTTGAAGAATTTACCTTCTTTTTATATCTCCAAAATATAATAGAAGCAACAGAGAAGTTATTTTCTACCAAAAATCAAGACCTACCATTTTTCTCCTACTAAACCAAATGCTCATAAAACCACACACACAAAAAATGGAGAGTTACATAATAGTATTAAAATGACCAGATAATGCTAATTATGAGATAACTTTGTCTAAGAACTTCATGTTCCAATTACTGTAGCCAAGTAGGGAAAAGTAAGGGAATATCGCAGCCCCGGAAAAAAAAAGCCAGCATGGGTCACTGTACACGTGAGGTATGTTGGGTGGACCAGGGGCCCCAGGGGCTAGGGCACACCTCGGAGGGCAGAAACCAGGATGCCTTCCAGTGCCCCCTTGTCCTCTTAGCTGGGTACCCTTTCGTGAGGGCCCATGCATACAGCCCTACCCTAAAGTGAGCCGGGGTGAGGTCTTGACCTTTGGGAAGAGAAGCGTCATAAATAGCTTCAAGCTTCAAGTTTGTGTGTGAATGAGATGGCGCTCAAATAGGGGAACTGGGCAAAGCACAATTTTCTAAGTTAGGCCGACCCTGTCACTATCTCGTCAAAACCACTGATCTTTTACTTAGCATGGCAAAACCAAATATAGGAAGGAGAAAAATGCAATTTGATATGAAAGAAGAGGCTATTACAATTCAGTAGCTTTAAATGAGACAAGTTCCATCACAGAGGGAAGGTTTGAACATTTTGAAGTGGTATTGTGCTAGATCCCTCAACTATTTAGTGCCTTGTCAAATCACCCCATACCTGTGCTGAATGAAAAAACGTTTACAATTCTAATTTAGAGGTTTACCTGCCTCTAATTTGTTAGCAGAGGTGATTAGGTACTGCACTCCAAGAAAAATTTCAAGAAATTTGGGATTTAGAAAAGTTCAAACTAAAATCTACAAAAATACGAGTCTGTGTTTGTGCCACTAACTTATCGTAACCCTTGACAAATGGCCTGCCTTTTCTGAAGCCCAATCTCCTTATTTTCAAAACCAAAGGGATATCATATAAATTAAAATAAAAGTACCTCTCTTTCTTATTGATACATGCCTAGTGTCCATTAAAAGAAACTGTGGTGCCTACAATTAGGAATTAAGGTCATGTCTAATCCAGACAGAGTCCAGAAGGATCCCCCTTAATGAGAAGACATACATCTGCCCCCGCCTCCCCAATGACCACACAATATCTTCCTGTAACCATCCCTGGGTATTCAGCATCACTGTACAGCATCATCCAGGTTACTCAGGAGGAAATGACACAAATAGTGATAATTTGTTCTCATTTAAATGATTCTATAATGCTGCCTTATGAAGTTTTTTTTAAATTTCAGTTAATATAAGGGTACAAACAACTAGGTTACAATATTTTCATTTGTTAGGTGGAGTCCCTCTTATAGTTGTGTCCTGCACCCAGAAGGTGTGCCATATACTCTCACACTGTGCCCAGTACGGGAGCACCCCAGTTCCCCCTCCACCCCTCCCTCATTCCCTCTCCTCCAGATAGAATTGAATTGAGTTTTTCACGTTTCTGTTAGTACTAGGCATCTACTCAGAGGAAAAGTTCATTTTATTATAAAGACATTTGCACTAGATTGTTTATCACAGCTCAATTTACAATCACCAAGATGTGGAAACAACCTAAATGCCCATCAACCCAGAAATGGATTAATAGACTGTGGTGTTGTACACCATGGAATACTGTTCAGCCATAAAAAGACGGAGACTTTACATCTTTTATATTAAGCTGGATGGAGTTGAAACACATTCTCCTTATGAGGGTTTTTTTTTTTAACAAAACTTGCATAGTTTTGCAATATCTCAGTATTACCTACTACTCTTTTAATACCTATTTATCAAATGAATTCTAAGTCTAGACTCGTGGGTCTAAGGGTCCGGAGGTAAAGATTGAAATAAGCTTCCTGCATTTAAGAACTTCATAGCCAATAAAGGCAAAACTAAAAAAAGAAATAAAAGAAAAGAAAAATAAATATTCTAGTAAACTAGAAGCCATTTTAGGACAGATAAACCCAATCATCCTTCTTCAGTATAAGATATATGGAAAAAGGTTATTTGAGCAGAGACCTAAAATACAAACAGGAGTTAGTTGTGCCTTCAGTACAAATAGGAATACTGAGTAAAAAAAAATAATATAGAAGTAACATGTGTATACCCAAGTAGGTAAAAGAAACTATAGCATATTTGAGAAACTGAAAGAAGTTCAGTTCCTAACAATTTGATAGAAACTTTTAACACATTAACCCATATACTCTGCATATCATTTTAAATAAAGTGTTAGCATAATAGTAAAATAAACTGAGGAATGTTTAATGCAATATTACACCAGTGGATGGCCTCATTTGTAGAATGATCCACATAAATACTCAAATTATGAATTAAATAAATGTGATACTATGGAATCATCCTTATTTTAAAAAATTTAACCGGTTTTATTTCTGAATCCTTTAGCTAAGTTTAGAAAATGCGTCGTAATATTAAAAATGATTTTTCTGTAATAAAAACTAAAAAGAAGGGAAATTTTCATTTTAGGTGATCCTACCACAGTAAAGCTGAGTCGATCAACAAGATCTTTGAAGTTTAGTCACTATAATGACAGGAAGGTGAACTTTGCTTGCTGATAACTCCTAAAGGTGCACCATGTTTATAATAAAAGGCTTTGTTTATATAGATATTCAGATGGATTATTTTTACCTAGACCTAATATTAGTGATAATTCTGATGGAGGATTCAGTTTTGTCATTCCCAAAGTTATATTAGTTTGAGAAATTTCTATGGTTTTACACTCTATGATAAAATGCAGTGTCATTGAATTTTTTTTAAATAATTCATTCATCATAAAATCTGTTTTCCAAATCTTGAAATACTAAAAGAAATTCACTCAATCAGGACTACAGGCAGGACTTCCTGTGGGGCTGGGTTTCAGTGACCTGGCCAGACTGCAGAAGACTTTTGTCTCCAAGAAAGAAGATGAGATCTTAAAAAATAGGTCCCAGATACTACAATTCAAATTCTACTTCTGCTTTTTACTATTCTTATTAACCGAGTGTATAAATTCACTACCTCATGACTCTTCATCTTCAAAGTGGAGACAGCCTTACTCCAAAGGATTACTGTGGAGCTGAAATCAGATAATGGTCATAAAAGTTGTGACCGAACTGCCCAGCCAGCAATGAATAAACACCCTGCCTTGCCTTTCTCCCCACGTGGGCACCGTAGGCCAAATAATAGCAAAAGCCATTTTGATGGGCTAAAGGCACATTTGCTTTTTGAAATGTCTACTATTTAGAGCTAACCATGACATAGTGATAATTTGTATGACAGTACTAAAGGTATCTGAGCCTACTGTCTGATAAATTTTCTTCTTCATTATTTCCAGAATGACCCAGCCACTAATTTCCAACTTAAATGTGGAAAAAAACAAACAAAAATACCCACAGATGGCATATTCTTCAGTGTTTGAGAAAAATCAAAAGTTATTTTGATTTTTTAAAACCAAAAATATAAAATGAGAAAGGAAGTACCATTCTTTTTTCAATGAAATGATTGCATCTAATTTTGTTGTGTGCATCTGTGTGTGTATTTAATGATAAGTGTAATTATGCACCTGCAATGTGTGGCTCTTCTAATTTTAGTATAATTGATGAAACTATTTAGAAAACACATAACAAATTACTCTTTTAAAATGAGTAGATTTGAATGCTGAGTCCTTTTTGATCCATCAAAACATTGGTCTTCTAATTGCTGTCAGTAGCTGCACACAGATACTTTGTCTACCAGTTGAACCTGGAGTCTTTCCAGTGGGTTCAGAATCTTGCCCTTCTTTCTGCTGGATTGGCAGTGGCTACAGGCTAGCTAGTGCTCCTGTTCCCTCCCAGGAAGCTCCCCTTCGTCTAAGACCATTCAGGGAAGGCCTTTCTTCTTATCTCAGAAACATAGCTGTGGGGTATAGGAGAATGGAACCTTTTAGTCTGGACTACCACGTAAAATGTAAAGTCACATACAACGTAAGAGTCTAGACGAACCACTGACTCAGTATATCCTGGTGCAACTACCAGGAGGTAACTGCTGGCTCAGAGGAAGGTATACCAGGACTCCAGAAACATACCAGATTCTTTGCGTTTTTCCCCCAAACTTTATTTGCCTGAGTATTACATGTCAACTTGTGTATGTATGCTTTTACATTTTTTTTTTAATTTCACGTTAATGTGAGGGCACAGACAACGATGTTACGATGTTTGTATTTGTTAGGCAGAGTCCCTCTTGTAATTGGGGTATTTTTTAATTACAAGCATATGTATCCCATAGGTGGCTGTAGAACAATTTTGAAGTCAGATGGGAATTTTTCTAAATATGAAAAAGATGGAAAAAAAAGAATTACTAATTCTTACCGAAAGCTGTATTTGGATCAGGAAATAATCAAAGTGGAATTAATCACCAAAATAGCTAAGAACAGAGCCAGGCAGATGCTGGCAGTGGAGGAAGCACAGGAATTGGGAGTCGTCGTCATGTTCAGGGAAGCACCCTACGCTGGAATAGTGGGTCAAAGAAGCAAATCAGGTAAAGGAGAGAGTCTCGGGGCTAACTCTTGGCAATTCTTTGCTTGATGCAAATACCTGCTGAGGATGACAGCCACAGGACTTGAAAATACGATCTTCGAAAGCAAACAGAGAAGCATTTCAAACTCGAGGGTCCTGAAGCTCTGCCCTGTCCCAGTGCTCATGCCCAAGGCCAGACGGCTCTGAAGGAGGCCCAGCTCCAGCTGAGCACTGTGGAATGCCATCCTTGCCCAGCTTTTCAATTACAGCACATTTCAAAATGTTTTACTTTGGATGGGAGAAACATAACGGCATATATTTGGCAGCAAATGACATTATTTATATTTCTGAAAGTGTAAGGCGTACATTAAAAAATTCCCCTTAGTAATCCCTATATCACAAAGCAGCAGTGGTCAAAAGTCATGTCAATATTTTGTTTTGCTGTTTCTTGAAATTTTCCTGGATGTTTCAAATGAGTAATTGAAAATGCAAGCTTTCTCTCCAAACTGTTATTGGCATTAATCAAATTTTGCTATGTCTACATAAGCTGTGTGACTCAGAAATTTAAGACAAATATTTTTAAAACCCCGACTGGAAAAGCTTAGTTTTTAAAAAAAGAATGTGGAGACTCATATTCCTCTTATATTTGTTCAATATTCCAGTGCTCTAATGTTTAATTCTCTTCTCCTTTTTTCACTTGTAGGAACCTATTTTTCTTGCAGAATTCTCAAGTTACTCAGAAGTACCAGTTGTCAACTAAGATTTATTTTAATTCTATTTGATGAATAATTTTAATTTGAAAATGAGCACTAATATTACTATACGCTTTTTATGTCTAGCTGTTTGGATTTTTAAGGAAATGCCATATAGATATGCGTAAAGGCCAAGTGAATTTTAAAGGTTATGCTTAGTGGATTATAAGTATTGCCTTTCTAATTGTATTCCATATGGAACAGAATGTTAATTGATCTTATTGGAGTGATCCTTAAAGGTTTTCGGTTTAATTAAACAGTAGTTGTACTCAGTTCATTTCAGATAAAACCATACTTTTAATTAAAAAGGAAAGGCATTTAGCAATCTTACATGAATTCTTTTCTGAGACACTCTTCCATAAGAAAACACTGATTTAAAAAAAAAAAGAAAACACTGATTTTCCATATCTCAAGAATGAGTATGCTTTGAAAACACTACTTGTACTTCTCTTTATTATAGTTCATGGGGCTTTCAACAAGGTTTTGTGCTAATAAATTCAGCATATCTGAAACTACAACTGAAATTCCTGTGTAGTATGTTGAGCTCTTAAAAAGGCTTTTGTATCATCTTTAGTTAGAGCCTGTCTGATGTCTTAGTTTAGGCGCTATAACAAAAATACCATAGGTTAGGTGATTTGAATTACAGGAATTTTTCTTTCTCGCTGTTCTGGAGGCTGGTAAGTCCTAGATCAGGGAGCCTACTTGGTAGGGTTCTGATGAGAGCCCTTTTCCTGTTTCATAGAAAGCTATCTTCTTGACGTGTCCTTACAGTGGAGAGCAGAAAAAGTGGAACCTCTTCTGTCACTTGTAATGAATGACACTGATGCTATTCATGAGGGTTCCACTTTCATGACCTAAGTCCACTGTAGAGACCCCACCACCAAACACCATCACATTAGGAATTTGGCATTTGATGTATGAATTTGGGATCCTAAACACTTACTCCTTAACATCTGGTAATAAGTAGTGAATGAGTAGATTTACCCATCAAGCCATAACCACAAAAATGATCTAAATTTTTGCCTGAAAATGCAGCTTGCTACTTGAAAAATATTATTCAAGTTACCTTCCTTAATTTAGCAAAATTTCTTAATACCCAGATAGCCAGTCAAAGCTTGAAAAAATATTTCAAACAAATAAGCATTTTATATACAAAATCGGCTTAATCTATTATTATTATTAGTTTTACTGTTATGGGCTGAATTGTGTCCCCTAAAATTATGTGTTGAACTCCTTGGAATAAGAGTGATTTTGGAGATAGTATCTTCAAAGAAGTAATGAAAGTGAAATAAGGTTATATGGTAAAGCTTAACCCGGTATGACTAGTGTCCTTAAAAAGACACAGACACACATAGAGAAAAAGATATAAAGACATGGGTAAAAGAGCTCTCCACAAGCCACAGATAGACCTGAGAAAAAGCCAGGCCTGCCAACACCTGGATTTTGAACTGCTGCCTCCAAGACGGTGAGAGAGTAAATTTTGGTTGTTGAATCTGCAGAGTCTGTGTCACTGGCATCTCAAGCACACTTAGATACTTCCTCAATCTGGGAGTATATTGAAGTGAGGAGGCCTGAGAGAAGGCAGCCACAGGTGCAGTTATGTGAGCAGATGAGAGGAAGGCAGGAAGGCTGGGGGGGTTGGAGGGGAGCGGGTGCAGGCTGCCACCAGCTCACCAGCCCTTGGCCTCTTAGGATTCTGCTACTATAGAAATGACCATTGGTATCCTAGTGTTCCTTTATGGACAGAACCTGGAAAGGACAAAGAAAATACTTTTTCAGAGAAAACCAAATTGCAGAGGCTGGAAATTCATAGCATTGCAACATAATGTGCCAGGTACTTCAGGATATACACTTAAATTAGTATGTTCTAAACCCTTCTACATTATGGGTATACAAATACAACCCTAGGAATAAACTGAAATCAAATAAACATACTCTTGTGCTAGGTACCATATTCCAACTGTATCTTGGAAAATTGCTTTGCTGAGCAGGTAAGATATTTTTAGAGCAACTCCTGATGTATCTATTCCTTAAGGAAAGTCATTTAACCTCATGGTTAATGACTGTGAAGTAGAGGTGATGAGGTTGAAAGGAAAATGAATGTAGACAAATGGTTTGAACTTACCGAGAAATGTAATTAATTTTTAAAGACTGTTATTACTTATGTTTAGATATGCAAATATGTGTGCAATTATAAAGTATGTCACGCATAAGATGTAAAAACCTACTTGTGAACTAAAAACAAATTAGCACAACAAACAAAAGAAAAATACATATAGCTTTGAATCAGACTCTGCAAAGGCAATTTATGTGACCAAAACTTGCACTGCCATAATATTCTGAAATTTAAACCAAAAAAAAAAGAAAAAGAAAGAAAAGGAAAGAACCGCCCAAATCCTTAATCATACCTGGAGTGGCAATTTTTGTTGTTCCTCATTCTCATTAATAGAGTCAAGATAATCCTGGGTTGAATAGAGAAAAAAAAGAAAAAACGTTTTGCCATTAACTCACTGTCTACTACCTGTATCTTTTCCCAACAATTACATCACAGATTTAGAAAAGGACTCTCAGGTCACTGAGATCCAATCAAACGATGTTTGGAATCCTTCTCACGTAACAGTTACAGGTGTATGGCATTGAGCGTGTACCTGGATGTTCCCCTCCCAGGGACCTCCACTCACTGCTGAGTCTTCTCCTTATCAGCTTTTTATCTAAGTAAAGCTTCCCTGAGTTTCTACCCACTTTCTTACCTTTACATTCTAAATAGAACACGGTGCCCTCAGCAAACTCATTTGTCTTTCTCTGGGTGTAATTTTTTTTAAGCTCCTTAAAAAAATGTCCCCAGATTGGAACACAATGTGCGCTAACGTTTTTAATCACTCTAGACAGAGCGTGTCTTTTTCCCTGTGAGGGCATCCCTCCCTCTAACTTGGTAGACACAGACTTTCATTAATGCAATGGAAGGTTTTCTTGCTGCTTTTTCAGTAATATCAGCCTACTTTTATAATCTGAGGAAAGTTGAGTACTCCCATTTGGTAAAAGTGTTCAAGTAGCTTTTTGTTTTTATGCTTTTATTTTCATTATTTGAATATAAACATATAAATCTACATTTAGGACATCAGTACAGACGGACATTATCATTATACGAAAGCAATTATATAAACATATATTTACATACCCATGTATTTATTGTTAAGACTCCATGGGCATGTGAAATATGTGATTTCATATATGTTTTGATGCATATATACATATATATATTTATATTTATGGCATTCCTAGGAAACCTTTGGAAATATTTTCAAAGATCAAACATCTTCCAATAAATTGTCCATTGACTATATCCATGAAATACATTCTACATGTATATATATAAAATTTTATCTAATTTTTAAAATTAAATCATAGCTGTGTACATTAATGCAATCATGGGGTACAATGTGCTGGTTTTATATACAATTTGAAATGTTTTCATCAAACTGGTTAACATAGCCTTTATCTAATTTTTAAATTAGTTTCATAAGGTAAAGTTTTTGAAACGGAGAACCAGATAAATAACTTAAGGCCACATGACTAACATATGATAGAAACAAGACTTAGTTCTACATCGTGATTCTAAATCATATTGCTATTTCTATCATAACTCATTCCTGGAGGCAAGATTTAGGAGCCATGGAAAGATTCTGAGCCAATGAGTGACATGCTTAGATTTGCACACCAGAGTGATTAATCTGTGAAGGAGGGTCTTGGGGGATGGAGACAGTAGGTGGGAAGACGACTTAGGAAAACACTGTCAAGGCAGGTGGGAAAGAATGAGCCCCTGAGTGTGGCAGAGACAGTGGGAACAGGCAGGGGGAAGATGAGGAAGAGAAGTAAGTGAAAAGGTTGGCAGTCTTGCATATCTGGTAGTGAATGAGGCTGAGGTTTGTCTTTCACAATGCAGTCATCTAAAGGGAACTCTTAAATTGGGAAAAAAATTGGAAGAACATTCTTGGGACACCAAGTTTCATATAAAACATGGAAGCAGAAATGCCAAGTAGGCAATCTTATCTGGGATCTATGGTTCAGGAGAGAGCAAGCTAGAATTAGAAAATTATTGGCAAATACTTTCAAGGAGGGTCAGATCCCTCAGGGAAAATCTACAGCCTGAATAGAGAAGAGGGTCAAGGGTCAGTAATGGCAGTGCTGCACACTGTCCTCAGGATTCACCCTTTTTATTTCATTCCACGTCCTGTTTTCTTGATTCACCCTCTTTACTCCCTTTGCAGGACCCTGTACACTGACGTCACTATTGCCAGCCTCTTACCATTTCCTTCTCCTCATCACCCTCCCCCCCGCTGTCCCTGTAATACTCTTCTTGAGCAGGTTAATGATCACACTGATGAGACTGCTCAGACCTCCCTTTGAAATCTTCCTTCTTTTGCAAACTTAAATTCCGATACCTTCTCATAAGCATTTTACACTTAATCAAGATGGACAGGGTCCCAGGCAAAAGCACCAGGCATTTCCATCTCTATATTTGGATTCTTTTACACCTTCTAGAAGTAATACCAGCTACTCTGTGAAAACTATGCAGAATCTCAGGAGCAGATTTCCCTTCTTTGAATTATTAGTGTGTGTTTGATGATTGGCATATTTATTATTTCTCTCTCTAATTCAACAAATGTTTTGACACTTGTACCACAGATTCTTCTGGGGAATAAACATGAATGATGTACAGACTGTGCTCTTTGGGGGCTTCTACTTCAGTTAAATCTTAACTTATAGATACTCTTACAGTGATGAACATTTACTGTTCTATATGATGATATCTTTATATTGTATGATACATAATAGAAACTAGTATAATCTAGCTTAAGGTCAAAGGATACCAGAGCAAGGTGTATTCTTACACGAGACATTTTAGACCATCTAATGATAAGACCCTGTTTCTATCTAAGAACTTAGTAGACAACACATCAGAAAAGCTGCAGCTGTTTCCCTTATTTGAAAACAGTATTTGGAGCAGATTTTACCTAATTCATCGTGAAAATTGCTATTGGAAATAATTAAATAAAAATAAAATTGCCTCTTCCTAACTCCAAAATTAGTAAAATTGTTCATTAACTAAATATTAAAAGAACTATTAAATATTTTGATGAAAATTGGAACCAGTAAATTTAAGCCAGAAAAATTGGACTTGGTAGAAATACCCACAAAACAATGCAAAGGCAAAAATTTAAATAGTATAATTTTATATGGAAAAAAGATAGTCTGAGCTGAATCTTTGTCATAAAATTGAAATAGAGATGACTGATCCAGCAAAGTGATTGTGTGAAAATAAAAAAATAAAAATAAAAAACATGGAAACAAATTTTCTCTAAAAGGGAAATTGATTAAGGAATTAAATTGGCTCAATGCAGTTTGCCTCAGAAAATACTTTCTTATGAAAACATCAATGTTAGCATAATCCTAATGAAATATTTAGATTTAAAACATCTGTGGGATCAAAACAGAAATCTTGCATTCCACAAGAGTGATGCCTTGCAAATTCAGAGTGCATTTTAACCTGGTGTCTTGTTAACATGCCGATTCTGAGTCAGTGCACTTGCAGTGAGATATGCTTGGATATTCTTGGAGTGAGACAGAAACGTAGATATTCTGCAGGCCTCACCCGCTCTCGCATGATGCCAATGCTGCTTGTCCAGGGACCACACTTTGAAAAACAGCAATATGCTGGGATTTCTAATGAAATCAAATTTATGTCGTCTTTTTCAGGCACACAACTAAAGAGACATCTCAGTCCCAATTTCTTTTAGAAAATCTTATTTACCCAGTTTGAAGGGAGTGGCAAGGTCTGCAAGGGATGACAGCAAATTTACTGTGGCAAAGACCTACTCTTATGAGTACCTGGCTTTAGAGTATCCCTAAAAGATACTCTATTAAATATAATTATATTATGTAAGATAATGATGGTGTATATTTCTCTATCATATTATGCTGACATAATTACTTTTGTATAATTTAACTGATTCTCTGAGCAAGCACATGAGGTCGGTAGCTTGGGTGCCATAGAGGAACTTTTAGGAGAGATAGATGATGGGGAAAAAAGCTGAGGTTCAGAGAGGTTGAATTGCTTGGCCAAGGTCACTGGAAGCAAGTCTGTAAGGCAAACTCATATCAAGTGATATATTTAAGGGTGGTAAGTGATATATTTAAGGGTGGTAACGTAACTGGTTTTTTTGACAAGAGGATGTTAAATATTCTAGTTCAGGACTTCTGAATAATGTTTCCTTGCTAATAGTGGAGGTTATACAGAAAGAGGTAGCTTTTCTTTAGATAAATTGTGGTTTTGCTGAATCCTGAATGTTGAATGTTATCATATTGGTGTTCAGTGCCCAACATTTTGGGAGTTACATTGGAATATTGAAGAAAGCTATTTGGGGGAGAAAATCGATACTCTGAGTTGAAAAACAAAAGGAAAAAATGTGTGTCTTTGAGGATACTGATGGGCCCCTCAATTAACCAACCCCGGAGTTAACCTATTTAAAATTTTGAATTATATAGAATAATACATTTCGATAAATATTTAAGCTGTTATGGATTGAGTTATCTCCTGCTTAGATGCCAAAGCATCACACAACAAGAAGGCAGCAGATTCATGATGGAAACCAGGGCTCCCGAGTCCCTGTCTGGTCCTTTCCTCCTGCTCCAGGTTTATCAAGCGGCCTTGTCCTGTGTCACTCTCACAAGTGGGGGAGAAGAGAAGTGGGATGACAAGAGAATGACAGTAATATTCTGCACTTACACGTTTATGTCCTGACAAGTACCAAGGCCAGAGCCCTGTGTATGATGGGTTCTCAGCAAATAGTCATTAAATGAATGAATAAATTATTGAAAACTTGATGCATCATCAGACAGAAGGAGTTAAATGAGGCACTCGATGCTAAAGGAACATTTTTCTATTGACTATGATATGTGATGTTTTAAGATAGGCTAATAAGAGTGATGTCAAAGGACTATCTTATATTTAAAGACTGATTGAAAATTAATTAACAAAGGATATTTTCCAGAAAATAAACACAGTAACTTTGAGAGTGGTTTACTATGAAGGATCTGCTGGGTCATGGCACGCCTGGGTCAGGCCAATTAGGAGAGACAGATAGGGACACATTTTGCGTTGCCTCCGAGAACATTTGCCTGGTGTAAATACCAAGGCTGATCTGTGCTGAAATAACGTCTAAATCCTGGGAATTGGTCTATAGTCCATCATCAGTGGCTCAGAGCAAGTTAAATTTTAATGCACTACATATCAGTGAAAACATTAAAATTAATTATTCAAATTTAATCTGCTTTTCAGCTTCACAGAAAGATGTATGTCTAAATTGAGCGCTGCTATTGTGTCATTTGAACTGTAATCTTGCAAGTGATTTAAATATTGAAGTAATTTTCGGGTTTCTTTTGGTTGATAATGGGACAATTTGTCATTTTTCCCTCTGTCAGTTAGTAATTGTGTCCACAGTATACAAAACAGAAGAAAAGTCTAATGAGAGAAGTGAATGGGAGCCTTGACACTCGCCTGTTTCTAGAAAAGAAAAAATCTCTTTAGCTTCAAATTTTAATGCAATCTAAGTAGGCAAATGCATTTTTTTGCATTTACATTAAGTGTGCTATTACAATCTAGAAAGGTCAGTATGCAGACAAATAAATACAATATACTTAAACTTTTTATGTAGTTTTGAAATTGTTAAGTAAAATAATATAAGCCAAAATGCTACTTAATAGCTATACTATTCCAAGGGACAAGTTGTTACGATACAGTACCAATGTTCAGACTAAGTTACTGCTAGCAAATACCTGTTTATTCTTAAAATCATATAAAGTTAAACTAAACTTAAAGATATAGAAAAGGTATCTTATATGCTACACTCACTATATATTGTCACATGATATAAGCAACATGAAATATTCTCACTGTTCTCATAATTCTAGTTAGTCAGATCTTAAAATATAAACAATGCATTTGCCAGTCATTTATTTTTTCTTTGTTTTGTTTTTATCACAAAACATTTAGTTGAGAAAGAATATTGTAAATTGAATATTGTAAATATTCAAGTTGTACAAAATGACTTAGTATACACGTGCATTGTAATATCATCACAATCAGGCATAGTAATATAAAAATCACCATCACCTATGGCTGTGAATTAGATCCCCAGAACTTGTGTCAGTCATTTCTGTAGTTTTTTTGTTTGTTTGTTTTAAACAGAGTCTCATTCTCTTGCCCAGGCTAGAATGCCCTAAAGTCAGCCTGGATAACAGCATTCTCACACTCCTGGGCTCAAGCCATCCTCCTGCCTCAGCCTCTGAAGTAGCTGGGACTTCAGACACTCACCTGGCTAATTTTTGTGTTTTGGGCAAAGACCATGTCTCCCTCTTGTTCAGGCTGGTCTGGAACTCCTGAGCTCAAAGGACCTTCTCACCTTGGCCTCCCACAGTGCTAGGATTACAGGTGTGCCACCACTCTGGACACTTTAGATTATTTTTTTAAGGCCACTTATTTTATTTTCTGAGTTAATCATATTTATCTTTGCATTTCTTTTTTATTAGACATTTTCTCTCTCCAACTTATTTTTTATTCTCTTTTTGAAATGCAAGTAACTTTTTCTTTATTCTCTGTAAAAGTAAAAACTGTTGATATGTCTATGTCTGTGTGTGGAACACCATAGTGGTTTACTTTTGTAGCTTTTGCTTCTAGGAAGGAAATGTAAAGCAGTATTAGAAATATATTTCTCGGCTTGGCGCCTGTGGCTCAACGGGCTAAGGCGCCAGCCACGTACACCTGAGCTGGCGGGTTCGAATCCAGCCCCAGGACCCGCCAAACAACAATGACGGCTGCAACCAAAAAATGGCCGGGCGTTGTGGTGGGTGCCTGTAGTCC
>CAUYON010158085.1:0-10754 GCA_963573935.1 Arctocebus calabarensis | reverse complement strand
TGATTCAATAAAATTATTAAAAAAAAAAAAAAAGAAAATGCCATGAAGGCTAACTGTAACAGTACGATCAAAACATTTCTGAATGTATATGAATTGTGCCCTATGATTGCACCAATGTACAGAATTATGATTCAATAAAATTATAAAAAAAAAAAAAGTGAAACTAAGAAAAATATATGAAGCAACAAGTTGTAGGCATTAGATGGTGAAGAATGCAATGCTGAAATCTCTGAGAGAATGAATTAAATATTCACTATAATATTTGAAGGGAACTAAAATTATGCATCACTTTTTTCTAATAAAATGTGCGTATACATTTACATTACCTTTCAGAAATTCATATCTTAATAAAATTCATTTTTGGAAATATAGGTGAATTTTAGCTATTTTCTAGTTTTAAAAAATATTTCTATCACAATTATTATTTTCATTAATTTTATATTTGATTATACTGAAATTTCCATTTATTTTGAAAATTTACTTTTTAATCCTTCCAAATAAAAGTTAAGTGAAGATAGCAATTTGGGCTGTTGTGTATTCTTATATATACTTATAACATAGTCATATGTGTGCCACTTTTTAGGTACTCAATAAATAAAGGCACTCAAATGTGAGCCTTTTTTAGGTGCTTAACAATTGCATTAAAACTGCATTAACAGATATAAAGTTATTTCTTTTCAGGTATCCATTTAATCCTGTGGGTTAAACAGTTTTTTGATGAAAATACATTAGTAGATGTATTAATAGATTACCCTTTTTTAGGGGTTCTCAACCTTCCTAATGCCATGACCCTTAAAACAGTTCTTCATGTCGTGGTTACCCCCAACCACAAAATTATTTTCATTGCTACTTCATAACAGTAATTTTGCTACTGTTATGAATCATAATGTAAATATCTGATATACAGGATGATCTTAGGTGACCCCTGTGAAAGGGTCGTTCCACCCCTAAACGGGTCGCGACCCACAGGTTGAGAACCGCTGCCTTATACATTTCTATACTTTATAGAAAATGTGATAGAGATTGTGACTTGGCCTTATATAATATTTATATTTATTTAAAGTAGTTTGGCTAGCCTTTTGTTCTTTTGCAGAGTTTTTCATAATAGCCAGAAAAATTAAGTCAAGAAATACAAAAATAAGACGGTGAACACATTGTTATTTTACAAAACAATACACTTGGGCAAACGATAGTTAAGTGACATGAGATGTTCAACTGTATAGTAAACTTTTTTCTATGATGCATCCAAGTGAAGTTTTATATTTTACAACAATATTCATTGAACATATATATTAAGTATCATCATGTGCCTAAAAAGGTAGAAGAAATTTGGCCTTTATCTTTGTCTTCATAGAACCTTCCTTCAGCTAATAGAAAATGCATAATCAACAATAAGCAGAGAGTTATAATAAATATTACATTGAAGATACTAAATACCTTGGAGTAAAAAGAAGCAGACAAATGAGTTCCGGAACACTAGAAAGAGCAGCGAGCTGTAATTATAATTAGGATTTGGGGATAGGGAACACTTCAAAGAAGTAGAAAAGCCTATGCAATGGAACACCTATGCAATGTCCTACGAAACAACACATTTGAGATATTCAAGGATTAGCAGGAAATTCAGGGAAGGTGCAAGGTATTGAGGGAGAGGCAGAGGAATAGATGAAGATGACAAAGACTTGTGGTGATATTTTACGTAAACACTCTGGTAGTTTTTTTGTATTTTACAAAGGATCATTCATAGACGATGAACCCTAATATTTGATCATTCAAACCTAAAAAAAATTCATTTGTGTTAAGGAAAATTTGTTTGATGGGAATAAACGAATAGCCCATAACTCATGACTGGTAGGAGAATTTAGGATGTTGCCTTTTTTTTTTATATAAATCTAAATCTTTATTCCTTTGTGGTACTTCTAAAATAAGAGCAATTTGATTTGTTTGCTTTGTAAAAGGGAAAGCCCCATAACCTTTCTTTTCTTTCTTTCTTTCTTTTTTTTTTTTAGTATCAAGTGGCTTATCACATTTGATCTGTGGAGTATAAAAGAATGGAACTTCAATATGAACATCATACAGAACTCTCACCATTCATTCTTTTGTTCCATGTGGTTACAGCTTTCAGCTCTTAAAAGCGTTTTTTTCACATCATTTTTTGAAGTTGGTACCTTTACCGACTTTCTAACAATGCTTTCTGTCTGCGAATTTTGCAACTACTGTAAATTAGGTGACAGTTTAACAGTGAAGAACATGGAAAATTTTGCTTTGATTTTATTTTTCTTAAAAACATATAAAAGAAGTAAACTACCTACCCATGCCAACAACAACAAAAAATTGAGTACCCTGAATAAAATAAAAATACTAACACATTGAGAAGCACCAGAGAAAAATCACCTAAATATTTACATATCCATTACACAATCAATATCTTAAATCTATAATTGTATGTATGTGTCTAGAGTCAGCAATTAGTCTATATCACCTATTATCTCTCTCTCTGTGTCCCTTTCTCATTTTGTGTTTTTCATTCTTATTGTCTGGTGGATAAACATTTAGGATGCTATGTTCTTTTGAACAACAGTTACATTCATCTTAATAGAATATCCCTCAGTTTCTCTGGCAATTCTATTCACTTTTGAATACTATTTTATCTGATATTAATATAGCCACACATTTATTTTAAAATTAATTTTTGCATGATATGATTTTTTCGTCATTTTACTTTCAAACTGCCTATACAATTATATTTGAAATATTTCTTTGGCGAGACAGATAGTTGGGTTTTACGTTTAAATTAACTTTGTCAATCTCTTTTAATTGATGTATTTAGAAAACTTTGATTCAATGTAATTATTAATACTCTAGGATTTAACTTTTGTCTTTGTATTTTGCTGTATTTTTGGTTTCCCAGATATCTTTTACCTATCTTCTTGTGGGTTACCTGAACAGTTGTAAAAATTTAATTTTGATTTAATTTTTGATATAAATTTTGATTTATAGTGTTTATGAATGTGTATATTAATTTATATAGTTTTTAATGATATTTCTGGGTATTATATTATACAAATATATTATGTAAACCTATTATAGTCTGTTGGTATTTTACTGCTTCGAATGAAAGATAGAAAAGTTATCTTTCTATATGTTTCTTAACCTTCTCTCATTTATACATTTATACATGAGATGTTAAATATTTCCTTCTATATTCTATTTGATGATAGAGAATTCTGTGGAAAATTTTGACTTTAGGTCTATTTCCCTCTGAAAGTTTTACTATTTTCTCTTCCTCAATGCTCTGACTTTTCATGCTGATGAGACTTTTTGTGAATTTTACTTTCCCCTTCATATACAGAGGGTGACAAATATATATATATATATACATTTTAACAGAGGAATAAACTATATCAAAATTGTAACACTCTGTATATTAATAACATTTATTATTTGATATATTGTGTCATGTATTTGTGTCATATATTGTGTCTTGTAATTGCAGAAGTCAAACATGACTTGAGAGTTACAACTGTAATACAGTTCTTTCCTATTTTAAAATGTACATATATCTTTTGGTGCACTCTGTATTATAATAGTGCACTAGTGTCCTCATCTGTCTGGCAACTATAAAGCACTTTGAAAAAATAATGTCAATAATGTCTAACTCTATTTTCACTAATCTCTTATGTTAGTACTCTTATTTTTCAGATGTTGTATTAAATTCTGATTTAATAATACCTTATCTTTTCTCCTATATCTTAAACTTTGTTCTATTTAATTCTAGTTTGGTGAGATTTTCTGAAAATACATTTTGTGTATCAAGTAACTCAGCTTTTATTATTTTTTAAATTATGGCATCAGTTGAAATTCTACAACAGTTTTTTTATGTTCAGAATATTAATCTATGTAGCATCCTGTTTTCTTTTTCATGAATACACTCTCTTCTCTGAGTACTGGTGATAGAATTTTTGAGTTGCATTTCACCTGCATTGTCACATTATTCAATATCCTTTCTTTTTGTTTTTTTATTTTAGTCTCTGTTTTTCACCTTATAGACTTTTTTCTCCTATATATGTTTTGTTTCATTTTGCTTTATTTTACTGGCTGTCTGATCATTTTCAAACAGTACAATCCAATGCTGTGAGAAAATTCTGTATGTGTGTGATTCATTAAATTAAACGTAAGTAACAGAAGGTTATCTCTGTGGTTCATTTCCTTTCCTTGGTATGCTTAAATTAAACGTGACCAAACGTCTCTAAAATTTTTCCCACAACTAGGTTTGGCCTATGTTACTTCTGCTTGAATTTGGGTAAGTTCTGTACTGTTTTGAAAAATCTAATACAGAGAAAGTGACATTTTGCCAAAGATGGGTCTTTGGCCTCACACTAACAGTTTTCACTTCCTACCTTTCGGGGAACACTGACTCTGACAGAAGCCAACCACCAAGTACCAAATTCACCTTTCCTGACATCATCGCGCTTAGAAAAAGACCAAACTATAGCAAAAAAGTACATGAACTGTAAAAGATTCTCAGATGCGAGTGTAACATTAACATCATGAGATTAGTTATTTATCATTTTGTATTCAAGAACTTATGTTAAAAGATTAACAAAGAGATAATATTTTTTAGAATTTTATCTTATGATTTGTGAAAATGTTGCACTATTAAAAGAATATCTAGATAATGTCCTAAGAACACAGGTTATGGCTATAAGCCATTATTTTGCAGTGTGTATTTGAGATTATTAGCACCTTTTAATCATAAAAAGATTTCTTATTTGGTGTGAAAAAGCTATTTTTCTTTCATGGTAAGTTATTTAAAATGAATTTATAAATTATTATCTGTAGTTTATTATTAATGATTTAGATTTACTCATGCTGTTCTATGCTTAAATATTTCTAAATAAATATACTTTCAGTTTTTTGATTCTGAGTAATTCTTAAAATATTTTCTAGTTTTGAGAAATTTCCATAAAAAGTAGATTTTTTTCATCTTGTGTGTTACTTCTTAACACATTAATATTGGATTATTTTAAAGTGTATAGCTGATCACAGACCCAATATGAATATGAATACTTCAAGTTCTCTGAGTTATTCATATAAGATAGGTGTAGATTGATAGTTTTTTTTTTCTTCTGAAAAGTTTAGCATTCTTTTAAAAAATACTGATGGTGAAGGACAAGAGTTTCTAAAGATACATGACTCTAATAGTGAAATTGCTGGTCTTTTGTGAATGTGTAACTTACGTGGCAGTGTCATGTTGTTTATTGATGTATTTATGTCAACTTGAAAACCATTAAGAGTAATAAAATTATCTACTAGTCTAAATTCTTACTAACATTTGATATTTATTAATAAGCTTCTTCGTTTTTGTCAACTTGATATAACCATCATTTTGTTGTGCATTTGCATTTTTATGATTGCTAATTGGATGCAGCCGGTTTACATAAATTTATATAAACCATTCTATTGCATAAGCCATTACTAATTACAATTCTTGGAAATACTTGTACCTAAAAATCACAGTTATCAGTAGTTTTCTTAGGACTAATTAACACTTATCTATATGTTATCATTAATTTTTTTTTAGAATTCAAATAACTTTCTCAACTTGAAAATTCTCTTGTATTTTTTTACTCTTAACGCTTTATTAGGAAGATGTTTTATGGACACACCAAATTAGAGAGAAGGTTACTAAAAATACATGGGCCTATGCCTTACCTGCAATGTTTTGAACATTTTGGCAACATTGTCTCACTTGACCCCATACGTTGTATGTGTTTGATGTCACGTAAATGAAATGAGTGTAATACTATAATACTATAAATATTTCAGAGGTTATGTCTAAAAAGGACTTGGTTTTATTATTACTCCATGCCACTATGAAAATACACCAAATTAAGACTATTTTGTTGGTGTCACCTACCAACCACTAACTGTGCTGTTTTCTACTTTTTCGCATGAAGTTGAGTCCTTCCCAGTTTCATGTTATCACATCTGGTAAATAACAATGCATAATTCATAACCAAAATATACATTAATGACATTGAGAATGCACTATTTTGTACCTGAAATTATGTTAGATGCCCTTTCTATACATTTTAATACGACTCGTTTTTCCAATATTAATACATATTCACAGCTAGCAAATACCTTGCTAAATATGTGTCTCTGGCAATGGAATATAAAAATCCTTGTTTACCAATAGAGTGTCTATTCTTAGTAGGATGAATTTTAAAAGGTAATTACTCAATAAAATAAATAAAACATACGAAGAATAAATTAATTTATAAGAATATTTTTGGATATTTGTTAATTATGGACAATTATTTCATTACTTCCAAGATTCTAAACACAGTTCTATGCTGTTTTTATATCTGAAAAAATATTTTTAATTCTTTATTCATTCATAACTGTATACATTAATGCATTTATGTGGTACAATGTCCTGATTTTATATGCAATTTGAAATGGTTACATCAAACTGGTTAACATAGCTTTTGCCTCACTTAATTATTGTGTTAAGACATATATACTCTACTCTTAATAGATTTGACATTTACCTCTGCAATATACAGCATAGGTGAGTTCTCACCAATTACCCTCCCTCCAACCACCCTCTCCTTTCCCAGTTGTGTTTTATCTTTAATATGAAATTGTGGGTGATTATATATTGGTTTCACAATAGTATATCTGAAAAAAAAGTCTTTTTAATTCTTCACTTTCTGTAATATTTTAACACTTCTAACATTAAATATTTTTGGACTAAATTTAGGCACATTTCTTTTCAGTGAGCATATCAATGTATATGATTTCATGCAAATATTTGGTTGGCCAAAAATAGCAACTGAAATATGCATATATCGGTACAAAATGTATAAACAGAAAATATGTTAGTTTGGTTCAGCATTTGGACTTAAAAATTGCAACTATTGTGGACACAGTAATTTACTTAGGAACTGGAAACTATAATAAACAGTGTACCCCTTACTTATCTCAATGTGCACGACATGTTCAATGCATTCTTAAAACCTGATAATATTTATTTCACTATGCCTCAGAGTGATACCTTTCATTTGTACACATGTTACTATGTCTTTTTATGCTCTAAAGACTTTATTTACATATACTGTTGTAGTTATTTTGGCAAAAGAAAATAGAAAAAAAAGGGCTTACTAATCTAAAGGGTGTTATTTAAAAAGTGAAGTTCAATGAATCATAATATTGTAAAAGCAAATAACCTTAAAAAAGAGAAATATATGAAAAAATTCTTCTTGTGATCGTGTGTGTATGAGTAAGCAATTCACATATATAAATGACTATATTCCACTCTGAGTTAAATTGGTCCCTATCCCAACGTGCCTTAGCATTCTAGTTTACATAAATGTACCAGTTTTCTGAGAAAATGCCATTTTTGGAGTAAAAATATGTCAATAAGAATAATTATTGAAAAGAAGTATTTTATAGACTCTTTGATCTATTTCTGTAAAGATTCATCTTCACCTAAGTTTACACTACAATAGTCCCTAAAGAACATTCTAGGGGTGATATCTGGGTATTTTGTGTCCACCAATACTTTGCTACTTCTACTAAAACAAATAAATATTAGCTTCCTTATTCTAGCTGACACCCAAAGCAGTATTTAACATCGCCTGTTTTTCTCAAGGACACCCTGGAATTGATGCTAAAGTAAGAAAGACTACAGACATCTGTTATGTCTGTAAAGTCCACCAGTGTTTCAATAGTTAGTTAATTATATTATTGCCTTAGCTTATCACAGTGTCTGCCACATAAGATATTTCCATTTTACTTGCTATTTCAGACAACCTCTTTGCCTACTAAGCTTTGGTGAATAAAATACACAGAGGCATTTCTGGTAGTGAGGGGGTAGAGAAAAAAGGAAGTGGGGCAATGCTGAAGCGAACGACATCATATTTTTTATTTAGAGAATGAAAAGAGAAAAATCTTCTGTAAAATACAAAAACACCAGAATTGTGTCAATACTGTTAATGGAAATAGTATTTTTTTAAGAACTTAAAAAATTTTTATTAAATGTCCCTTCCCTCTAGGTGGTATGGTATAGATTTAGTCTTCTCTGTTGGAACTACACCATGTCTTTCAAGAATTTGACAAAGTTGAACTCTCAAAAAAACATTAGACAATACCAAAAAAGGGAAATGCATTCTTTTTATTCAACAGAATTGAGTGAAGGAGCATGGGGTGGAAAGGCTGAAAGGTTCACTGTATACAAGAGTGAAGCAGTTGTAATTTAGGAACATGATAATATTCTCAAAGCAGAAGGAAACTGTAGCTTCACATCTGCAAAGGTTCATATAATGTGGAGTTGGCAGGTTTTGTAACCTACAGAGTATACAAGAAGGGAAGAAATAATACATTCCAGTGAAAGAACTAGACAACGGGATATTCTGCCCCATACTTAAAGTAAGATCTCCCAGTGTCTTTACAAACTTTTGTAGAATATGTCTAAACCCCTCCCAATTTTGTTTTTAGTTTATTGTTGGGGATTCATTAAGGGTACAAGAAACCGGGATACACTGATTGCAATTGTTAAGAGAATCATGATGTTTAAGTGTGATCTGCATCAGAACAAGTACCAGAAGCTTATTGCTAAGGAGAATGATTAAAAGAGGACAAAACTTAAAAGAAGAGCAAAACAGGTGAATTCATTCCAATGGAACAAACTCTGAAAAAATTGAAGTAAATGGGAATTGCTCCCTGCCTTAATCAAATTTTAAAAAATTAGTAGTTGCCAAATCAATAGAAATATTTTTTACTTCCTTCATTTCTCCTCCATATTTGCTTACTTCTTCTTGAAAAAAAGCTTTTTAAAAATTATTTCCATGATACTAACTTCCAGTGATTTCTCTCCTTAATTATTTCTTTTCATTGTTAGAAGGAGGCTTTAGGACTCTGAATTTCATAGCAGGGGACACAAAAAAGTCAGGACAGCTGAATGTCTTAGATTTTTTGGTCCCTAAATAGCAAAAAGTGTGACAAGCTCCCACCCTACAGAAAATGCACTTGACAGGATAGACAAGCTTCTTCTTATTTTCCTTTCCTCTGTCGACACTAGACACATTTGTTTTCTTTAACGTTTGACTATGTATTTTTTCTCCTATTTTGCACACTCTCATTGTGCAATCATATCAATCCCTTTAATTTTAATTAAGCTCTCTATAATAGTAACTCTTAGATCTTTCTTACTAGCTAGGATGGAATTCTTTTACGCCTACTAGAGCATTCAAATGAAAACAAATATTGTCCAGCAGTTGTTACACAGAGAGCTGATATTTAATACCCCCCAACATTAAGTTCATCAGTTTCTCCCAGGGAAGTTATGATACACATGCTCTGGGATATTGAAACTACTGACATTGGATCAGGAGAATGTGATGAGGAGGGACGTGGTTTTATACTTTCTACATTCATTTGAACTACACATGTGTTCATACATGCTAATTGATTGTCTATGTCCCAGGCAATTATCTAAGTAGGGATATAAATTGTAGAAATGATACAAAATCCTTATACTTTTTTTTGTATCCTTATACGTTTTTACATTCTTCTCTGCGGAAAACAAGTGCCTAGAAGCAAATAATAAAGAAAAACTCATAGGATTAAAGATAATATGCGTTAATGAAGTAGATTGACAGGGAAAGGTATATTATAGATGAGATTATTAGAAAAGACCTTTTTGAGGTCTTTTGAAAAGAGAAATGAGTGAAGTGTAGAAGGAAGTCATAACAAACTTCCTGGGAAGAGTAAGAAACATTCTCCTAAGCAAATGCACTTTCTAATTTAATGGTAAAATTACTTCATTGTCTAGATAATTAGTTTTAATTTACATTGACAAACCCTGGATATGAGACTGTTCATCTGAGAAAATAGTCTAGGCATTT
Organism: Arctocebus calabarensis; assembly: GCA_963573935.1. Lineage (NCBI taxonomy): Eukaryota > Metazoa > Chordata > Mammalia > Primates > Lorisidae > Arctocebus > Arctocebus calabarensis. The sequence goes on along the minus strand of CAUYON010158085.1, from coordinate 843 downwards.
AATGTAAAGTAAACATTGGCTCAAATAATAGAATTATTCTCACATGAAAAAATTTGAGATAAAGAATAACTTATCTATTATCTGGATTAAGGAAACTTGAGTTTAGCTGCTTAAACTAATGCAGCTTATTTTCAAAAAACAAAATAAATATAAAGTAATTCGTGGCCTTACATATGAATCAGATCTTTATTCTGACAGAGTAAATGTAATTATAAAGTAATCTCAGTTTATCTCACATTAAATATTATTAATTTTACTTAGAAAATTTTGTCATATTATAAAGTGTTATTTTTATACAGTTTATCCATTTTCTATAAACTAAATATTCACTCAAATATTTGTATTAATTGTCACTTTAAGATTGCCAATTTGAAATAGGAGATGGAGGATAAATATTTTTATGTGTCAACAATCATGTTTGTTGTTAAATGATTAAGAGAAAAAATTCAGACTCCAGTTCTGACCTAATGTGAAGTGATATGTGATAACTCACAGAATATTATTTTGTAGTGAATAATTATGTCATGTTTTCCAGGATTATATCTAAAAGGATACAGAAAAAGTTTTTTTCATAGATTAATCATATTTAAATGAAAAAAGATGTTGAGAATTTTAATTACAGATGAATTATTAAGTTTGGATGAAGGGCAGCACCTGTGGCTCAGTGAGTAGGGTGCTGGCCCCATGTACTGAAGGTGGCAGGTCAAGCCTGGCCTCAGCCAAACTGCAAAACAGAAAAATAGCCGGGCGTTGTGGCGGGCGCCTGTAGTCCCAGCTACTCGGGAGGCTGAGGCAAGAGAATTGCCTAAGCCCAGGAGTTGGAGGTTGCTGTGAGCTGTGTGA